>WPIO01000036.1:3027500-3100000 GCA_009760855.2 Cristatella mucedo | reverse complement strand
TCGTCCTTCATGTGCTTATGCGTGCTGCCGCAGTGCATGCTGCCACTAACCACATTTGCATGCTGACCCTGTGCATGTCACCCTTAACCATGTTATTCATTTTGTTTGTTTATCAAGCATGATATTACTCACCATTCAATTGCATTTCCCTTTACAGCAAATGTAAAGCGCCTAGAAAGAGATTGAGTTCTCTGAGGGCGCTTTATCAAGTGCATTATTATTATTATTATTGTTATTATACCTAGCTTTAGATGGAGTTTTAAGTTTAAGCCTCGCCATTGTACCACGCCTCTCAAGGTCAAACGTTTTCCTTGCCGTAGTCGCACCCTCGTCTTCGATCCTAAGCCTGAGATTAGGTTAGACCCGGTTCCTAATAGTTGTACCCAGGTTGGCGGATTCTCACAAATGACTCAGTCCATTTCATCAAAGCTCGCAGATACATGCTCTGGCGTCTGTCCATCAAGCATCGTATCAAGTTCAAGCATTCGCCACTCACTTTTAGGACCCTTTCTTTTCTTGTCACAGCTAAGCTATCGGAAATTCTTCCTAATCAGGCTTTGCATCGTATCTCACTGCTTCCTTATCTGACTCAAGTCGTTTAGCTGTGCCTCTGACCTCTAACCTCAAATCTCGTGGAGAAAGTGCCCTTACTTCTTACGTATGCTCCCAAAGCCGGGAACCCGCACCTGACCGATGTCGGGAATCCCCTGACTCGACGACATTTTAAATAAAGCTAAAAACTCACCGTTTGCTCATAATAATAATAATAATAAAAACGCACTTGATAAAGCGCCCTCAGAGAACTCAATCTCTTTCTATGTGCTTTACATTTGCTGTAAAGTGAAATGCAATTGAATGGTGAGTAAAATCATGCTTGAAAAACAAACAAAATGAATAATATGGTTAGGGGTGACATGCACAGGGTCAGCATGCAAATGTGGTTAGTGGCAGCATGCACAGTGTCAGCACGCATAAGCACATGAAGAACGAATCACAGGGACCCACTAAATGCTGTCCTAAATAGGTGTGTTTTTAGGTTCCTTTTAAATGTGGTCAGGTCAGGGGATGTTCTGACGCAGGTCGGGAGGGAGTTCCAGGCTTTGGGAGCATAGGAACTAAATGCACGGTCTCCAAAGGATTTAAGGTTTGTACGAGGTATTTGTAGACTGTTGGATTCCGAAAAGTGGGTGGTACGATGCTTGGCCTGATGGGGTAGTATATCTGACAGATAGGCTGGAGCCATAGAATGAAGGGACCTAAAAGTGAGCGACAAAACCTTGAAGTCAATCCGTTGCTTGACTGGTAGCCAGTGCAGGTCGGCGAGAAGTGGAGTAATGTGGCAACTGCAACGCTCACGGCAGACAAGTCTAGCTGCCGAGTTTTGCACCAGCTGCAATCGCCTGATCGCACATGCTGGTAGGCCAGTAAGCAGTGAGTTGCAGAAGTCGAGACGGGATGTCACGAATGCATGGACATAGTATTGGCTCTCCATAGGCATGAATTGTCATTGTGTGCATATGACGTTGTTGATGTTGCTGAAATTGAGCACGTTATCACTAACAGTTCGACATGTTTCATTTCAAGATTAAGTAGAGTGTCTAAAAAGAGACTTCTTTCTCTTGAGACTCTATACTGATGCTTTAATAACATTATTCTTAAAAATTCATAATAGAGGTCAAATATCAGTGGCCAGCGCTTTTGCAAGGATTTTTGTACACTCGAACTCAGCAGTATCCTACACAGATAACAGATCATCGTAGGCAAAGCAGCAGTTGCACTACTTATTCACTGCTAGATCATAAAACTAAGAAAAGTAACATTTCGCCACAAGCCCTGCACCAGGCCTGAATGCACAAAGCTTCTTCTGAAGGCCATAAGAGGGCTACTTGCATGGTGATAATAAAAACTTTGTCAGCTAAAATAATCACAGTAGTATTAAAAAATATAGATACCTTGTACAGCACCATGAGAGGGCTTAATCTCTGTCCAGGCACATTGCTACTCGGCGAGAGCATTAGGATTAGTGCTATGAATGCTATCAGGCATGCAAAAGCATGCACATACCGTGCTTAGCCTAGCATGCTAAAGCAAACAAGAAGACAATCATGGCCACCGATTAATTAGGTTACTCGCGTCCAACCGTGAATGAAACACGCAGATGTTGTTTTTCGACGCAAAGCAACTAACTAGCAAACACACAGTGGTCCGTTCAAGCCAATCTCGTGCCCTAGAAAAAACAACAGTTATGCACAGAGCACACGCTTCTAGTGAAATCCCAACTGTAATAACGATCTAAAAGGTCAGCTGATTCAACAGACTCATTATATAGCGGCACAACGACCTTGGTGGTTGTAACATAATCCACCCCAACCCCCCCCCTCCCCGCTCGCACTAGGCAATAAAGGATTGCCAGCTGCAGGACTCAACCCAAGACTCAAGTCCATGGAACGCGATAACGCGGAGTACATTTTTCGTGGTTTCAAGTGTGAGTTGCTATTGTGAACTAGTAAATATCCGAGAATAATTGCGGGATATCGTAACTGGATTTGCGAAGCTGAAATTCCGGAGATGGAATCTCGCAGCGATGCTAGTCGGCTTACTACTCGGACTCTAGTTGTTAGCGCGTCGAAATGTGCGTTTACGTCACGTTTTATCAGAGTAATGCCTATTGGCTCACACGATTTTTTCTGCCGTAGCTGCCCATACATTAGGTGGGCTTAAATATTTTTGATCGGAGTCCAATCCAAACGCAACACAGACTTGTTCGAAAACAAATGCTTACTCTATCAATTTTCCTTGTACATTGAGGAGAGAAAGAGAGAGAGAGAGAGAGAGAGAGAGAGAGAGAGAGAGAGAGAAACTTTAAGCATTTCGCACTCTTCACTTAAATAAATAAATAAAATTCATTAATATAACATCGTAAGATAGCCTAATCGCTATTCAGGTGCTTCAAATATGCTTTGGGGCTCGAGCCCACGAACTCGGGAATTTAATGCATTCCCCTTGACATTGGTCGGGAAAAGCATGTTAGCTACGGGGCCAAACCAGCGCGGCGCTAAGAAAAAAAATGGGAGAGGCCTAAGTAAGAAGCAGGAGCGCCAGACCTCCGAGCTCAAACAGGAAAAAGTGGCAGCAGTTCGACGGGAGATTTATGCTCATCGAACAACACGCTTTGGCGAGAAACCCATTCATCTGCAAAGGAAGTACTTCTCATTTTCCGCGAACTCTTTACCTCAATCACTTCCCTGCACTCCAATTCGTATGTCAATGCACTTCTGGTGTGAAACTAATGACTTTGTACACTTGCAGAAGCCTTATCATTGCAAATCAAAATTTCTTGAGCCTCCCATTCACTTGAATTATTTTAAATTCAACTTTCAATTTTAAGAATGATAGCTCAGTTTTTGGTGCGAGTGTTTACATGGAACTGGCGCGAGCTGTCCTGCCGTTGGTCAGCGCCGTCTAGCGACTTTCTTTTACGAGACGACTTGACGCATTCATGTACATTCAAAGCTGCACATGTTGATGGGCTGTTATTATAATGCACTATTCAGAATGCAACCGTGCGGCAAAAATTGAATCACAGTTGAGTCATATCACAGTTTACTGTGCAGATCGCATTGTGAGATCACGAGCTTATATATCTCCCCGCCTCGCTTCAATGCAGCAGCTCGCACATAGTGGCTTTCATTCCGCGAATCGCATTCCGCGCATCGCAAATGGTCCAGCGGTTAAGGGGCTCGCCCCGACCAAGGTCAGGCTGAGGTCGTGGGCTCGAGCCCCGAGGCATATGTGAAGCGCCTGAATAGAGATTGAGTTCTCTTGGGGCGCTATACAAATGAATTATATTTTTTCAAGGCAGCTATCGCGAAATTTGAATGCCACCGCGAGTTTCCATAACAACCTCAACAAGGAATAGATATCGTCATGAATGATGATGCTCTCTTATTACTGACAAAGTGCACTTCTCGTCTTTTGGAAATGGAGGTACTACCGACGGTGCGGCGGCGCCGTCCGTTGCGACTCATTCATTCGGATCCATTTAAGCACATTGCAACGCACCCAATACAGGATATATATATATGTGATAGCTTTGGTCTGGCATTTAAGAGCATAGAATTGCACTGGGGGCAGATAGCTTGAGGAGATAGCATTCTACTATTGCCCCATGGACCATCTCACACTTGTCGAGTATCCAATTATCCAAGGTAGTATTTTAGGTTACCCCGCAACAGACTGTACATCCAAGTCGAAATATCGAAGACATGTTTCGGCCGCGAATAGATTCCATAGTACGACCGGACAGATTTTTCAATCGAAATGCATAGCTAGAATTTGCATATACTGTCATGTTGCACTAAATTAGAACTGTGAGCGGCACCGCGGCAGAACGATACAGCGTGCGCCGCGTAGTTGCCGCAGAATTATAGGCTTTTAAGCACCGACGCGGGTCAGCTCTAGCAGGGCTAACTCCTTCATTTTACTCCGACGTTCGTCGATGATCTTGGCCAAGTTCTTTTGGTGACATTCCAAGTTGTAATCAGGACCGCCGAACCTTACTAGGCTACATAGTGACGGTCGTAAAGAAGTCGGACGGTATAAACACTAATTAAAATAGGACGCGTCTAAAACTTTTTTTTAACCGAGGCCAGCTGTTAGCTAACACTGTGGAAGTACGCATTGAAGCGTATCTCTCCATTTCTTCAACAACTAATTGCGGCCTTTGACAAGCCAGCTCCCCGAGGAGCTGTTAAAAACGAGGCGAAAACGAATTAGACTGCCCAGCTTACTGGGCAAGTTCTTCAGTTAATAAATGTCCGTATCCGCCTTCAGACTTTCCGAGAGTGCTGAATGACCTCTGAAGTAATTTATCTCACAATAGACATTCAGCGAAGTTAAGACTCTCAGACGATATAATTCTGTATGACACTCTTTACTCAAACGGAAGGAATTTGTATAGTATCTCAGTCTGACAACGGTTCGACAAGCTAGCAGCAGATTTTTAATACTGTCGAAATCAATGCTCAGATTTCATTTAACTGCTTGTTTTTTTTATAGCAAACAATCAGATAAGCTTTTTGATGCTTATGAACTTCAAATGCAGCCGGCGCACGCATTGAAAGACGCGCGCACCACGGCACTGTAAGCGCGGTTACCTAAGTCAATCAGATTATGCCATATCTGGTATTTATTGTTAATGGCTCCTGAATTATAATGGCTGGAGCAGATTATGCGATAATCTCTGGCCAATGCAGCATAAATCCGAAGGCGTGTAAAAGGCTGTCAGCTGTGCTGTGCTTCAGGTTTTGACATTCGAGCTGAGTCTTCATCTCCCGGTCTTGATCAGCGCGAGAGCTGTAGCGCGCGATGGCGGCTGTTGAACGGCTGTAGCCTACCGGAGCTGTCTAGAAGACGTCTCTACGCTACGGATATGCACTTGGTTCTTTAGTTATGGGCGCCCTTCGTCGCTTCCGTATTCCGCTATCATGGCCATGCGTGCGCGTGAATTGATACTACACCTGTACATCGTTAGCCCCGATTCCAGGGCTCAGAGCGTCGGCGGCAGTCGTCGCGTGTCGGCTGAGACTAGCGCCGTTACGAGCGCTGCTGTTGCTGTCTAGTTCGGTTCGCACGTGGAAGCCGCCGCAACCCGTCTGTAGCAGCACGCGCACCTAGAGTATTTTGACGCTTATCGTGCAACCTGTTTCACTGTATGCTGTGCATCTTAAATAGTGGCTATTATTACTGCCGGTGCAGTTGACCGAAACCGAGACGAGGGCGCCTAGCCATTCAGCTGATACCGCGTCGTTTTGCGTCACAGCGACTACCCACTGCTGTCTGCGCTTTGCCCATCCCAGGAAGTTAAGCACGGTGGCTAGCGCCTGTAAACCGTATACCATAAGCCTCAAGCCCCAAGCCCTGAGCCCAAAGCCTAAATCCGAAACCCTAAAACCTAAACTCTTGAAACGCACACACCGTAAACACTAAATGCAAGTCCTAAACCGTAAGCCTCATACATCATACATCCTAAAGCGGGAAAATAAAATCAAAGCTTGCTTATTTGATGTAAGTATAAACAGGCACACGCTACCGTGTTGAAATCTCTGCTTTGGGCACAGCGCCCATTGCAGGAAGATGACTGTCTGTGCTTAGACGACGCCTTATTAGTTGAGATATCGAGATTCCGCCGGCTACAGCCGGACCCGGTCGGAATATAACGGTTGCGTGCCAATGTGCAGATGTATAAGCTATTGGTGTAAACTCCGCTAAGGCGGAGTTGAAGTTCGTGCGATTGGCGTACGCAAAAGAAGCGCAGGTCGACGAGCTCGCTGTGACTGAGGTCCAGCAGTCGCTCGCTGTTCTTCCGGCGCAACTGTTAAAACAGGAAGCGGCTTCCCCGGCTATGGCGGTCGTTGTGAACGGTGTCGTTTTGTCGTCGATGTTTTTCGAGCACCTCAACGCACGCTGTGACCAGGTAGGTTTAGCTCCCGAGGTCCTGCTATTTTTTTGCATCTAGCTGCATTTTAAGCGAGGTTTTTTCCGTAGGAGGGCTTTTTCTTGGGAACGGTCGTAAGGAGAACCGTAACCGGCGTGAGCGACAACGAAGCGTCTACCGCTACGGAGGAGGTCAAATACCGTGAGTGCGTTAATTCATTGCGCACTCGAGATCGCAAATGAGATGCTGTAACGCAAGGTATCTTTCATTGCACAGTGCTCATGACCCGTGCCGTTGTCCTGAGCAGCGCCTGGAGACGCGTGACTGCCGTCGCTGGACGCGCTTGCAACGTGCGTATTCACGGCTTGCCTCCACGTGAACGCGAGGAATACGAGCGAGGCTTGGGCGTCGAAGATTGGCTGCGGAGCTGTTTTTGGTGACGAGCCAGCCCCCAAGTGTTTTGGCTGCAGGACGCCAGCCGCTTTTGACCTTTAACCGGTATTAGCCTTGTCGTCTTTGAGTTCTTTATCAGAACCCAACTTGGATTCTAAGCGGTGTCGAAGAGCGGCTTATACTGCTTGCTTTGAATATTCCCGATTTCGGACAATGCACAGGCCATGCCGTCGACCGCCCCACCCGAGTTCTAGGGCCTTCGGTGGCGTTCTGCTGCTAGTGATGCTGCTGCTGCTGCAAGCAAGCGCCAGACCTCGCAAGAGTACGTAGTACGCTCGGTGTTTCTGGGCTACTCATTATGTGAGCTAAAGGAAAACGCCGCATTGGCAGAATGATTAATTAAAGCCGGATTTACACGGTCGGTCTCTTCTCGTTGAGGCTTCTTGCTTCTGTCATCGCTGCGTTCTGATCTGCATTGGAGTGCAATATCAGCAAGATTACGATAGCCCTAGAGGATATTCCCGGCTCCGGTATTGCAGCCTATAGTAACCGAATCGAATATTTAGTATGCAATAACTAGTCAGCGTTGCTTTGGGCTTCGAACGAGTCAGCTGTACCTTGGGCTTTGAGCCCGAGCGTTGTACATTATGCTCGTGTTTAATGCACATTATGGTTGGTGCTTTACTTTCGTGCCTGTGTCACTGTGACAAATATGAAATACTCTGATCTGTATTTACGACACGGGCTTATTATGGTAATATACGGACTCTCTAGGTTGCTGCCATGCTCAGCTACCGTCGGCATACCTGCCCGTGTATTGGGGCTGCACTAACGACTTGCTCATTGCAAACAGGCAACACCAGGATTTTGTCACGTGCTGGCAAAGGCTAGCACTGCTCGAAGTTTTTAATTCGGTAGCTGCTACAGCACGTCTGTAAAGAAAAATTGACACAGTCATGAATGCATTGCCCAAGTCACTGTTCATTGCACATTACAAGCTCCAGCTATTGGAACCAGATGTTGTGGCCGCAAGCAGTGAAGGCAATCGCCTCAGGTAACCTGTAAGCCAGTGTCAAAGCCTGGTCGAAGGGTAATGCCTATGGTCGAATTGCTTGCTGGGGCATGTGGCTAGTAAGGCAGTGTGAAAACAGTTTTGTTGTTGTGAGTACAGTGACCTCAGTTGCTGAGATCAGCGTAGTTCATGGAGCTGGCAGTATTCTTACGGCTATGTTGGCCGATGGCTTTCCTGTAACTAATCCGCATTAACTTGCTACTGTAAGGAAGACCGAGCAAGAGCGAAAAGAAACCGGCCTTCTAAACCCGGCTTAAGTCTATTGCCCGAAAAGGGTCGATTCTAAGATCGTGTATGGCGACTCGGTAGGTGTTATCCATGATCGCTTCTGTGCAGTTAGTTTTTGCAGTTGTAGCCACATGTGCCTATACCCGTATTCTGGCCGGGGCAGCACCCAGTAGACCTCTGACACTGCCTTTGTCTGCTGCCAGCAATGTCACCCTCTTGTTACTTCTGGCTGCTGAGCCACGAGGCGTTCACTCCTTTCTTGTCAACAGCACGGAGAGTGTCAGTCATTGCCCGTCGGTGCCCTGATGGTGGTTCTGGGCTAGGGCTTGAGTTGTGTGTAATGCCTCTGGCCACCACATGCTTGTTGGTACCTGTTTTGTTATGTTGCCATGATCACAACTGCTAGCTGAGTGTAGATCACCGGGGGGGGGGGCCAACACGTGGCATTTACGTGATTCCTTACGTCATGCATGACGGGTGTTGTGCTAAAACTCGATGTTGAATTTCAGGAGAGCCGTTGCATGTGCGCCATAATCTCCTTAATGATTCAGTGGTAGTGATGGCCTTGCTTAGTGCGGCCATGTCTTTCCACGTCTAGCTCGATTATTGCCTGAAACTGACGTAGGTGAACAGTAAACCGTCTTGTCAGTTTGACGACCCCATGCCCCTCCTGCATGTAGTGAAAGGCTTCATCATTAGGTGTAGACTTGTTGCCTGCCTGCCCGTGGAGCTGATGTGTTATGGTGGCGTTTGTTTGGCGTCTGTCAAGCACTGGCTTGCTCACGCTTAGGACAGTGGTCTTGCTTCGATTTAACAAGATGTCTTTCACAATATGCAGTGTCATTAAGGCGACTTCTGACATGTCTAACTCTGTTGTCTATAGTGCAGCCCAGCTTAAAGCTGTATGCGAGATTTTATTTTAGACTAGTGGCTCTTATTTGCTTTGTTACTCTGAACCAAAACTGTATTACTGTTAAACTTGCGGGGTCCGTCGAAATTGTAGATGTTGAAAAAATTGTTCCTGCAAAACAAGGCAAACGATTTTACAACAGGAAAGGTGAGGTCATCGAAGCAATGCTGCAGGATTTACTAGGAACCAGTCGGAAAGTAAGTGGGACCAAGATATCTGTTATCATACTTGAGGCCCTTGTGCTGTTGATTTTGCTATGAGTAACTCTCTCTCCCCCCTCTCTTTTTCCCTCCCTCCCCTCTCTTTTTCCCTCCCTCCCCTCTCTTTTTCCCTCCCTCCCCTCTCTCATTCCTTCCCTTTTTCTCACCCTACCTCCACCCTTCCATCCTCTTTCTATCTTTCCTTCCCTCTCTTACTGAATGTTACAACATTTTTGTCCCTGGCTGTTAAGTTTATTTACTAATTGCTTATGCCTCAGCAGTGTAGGAAATGGATATTATACCCAAAAATGTAGCTTTTGTGACCAGGACAATTATTTAATTGAAAATTAATCCGGTTCTAATGAGAAAAATGACAAATTTTTCATTTTATGGTTCATGTTTAGTCAGAAAACAGCAAATGAATCAAAATTAACTTGTATTTACTCTGGTCATCAAAATGATCGCTTCAAACAGCTCAGAAGTAGTAGACCTTACAAGATTTGCAGCTATCCTGCTTATCGTGCTATTGAACAAGTGCTCAGACACATTACCCCATCATGTTTTCGTCATGCTGTCCACAATAATGAGGTTCAATGTCAAGAATATCTTGGTGAAAGCTAGTGCCTCTGAGTGAACGTCACGTGTTCTCATTGAATTTGTCAAGATAAGCATCATCATCGGTATATGTACCTGTAGGGACATTCTGCATCCTTTTTTTTTGGCACAGTTCCCTATAATTCCCGCCTTAATTAGCTGCTCACAGTATTCAGCCTTGTTATTGCAGAGAAAGCTCGAAATGCTGAGACATTACCGTTCCAACAGTTTCGTCAAATTCAATGATCTCCTGTATCTGTGGTCCAGAGAAGATATCAGCTTTGATCTTTGCCTGGGGCAGCCGTGCAAGACATCTTGGAGGTACTTGAAAGCAGCTGACTCATTGTCTGGAGCTGTGACAAAGTGCTCGATGGGGCCTAGCTTGATGTGCAGTTGTGCCATCGCCACATTTCAAGGGTCTACCAGCGGTTCCCACTTGATGTTGTTCTTTCCTACACAGAAATTGGGTCAGCTGTGGCCTGTCCTTCGTGTGATAGTGTAACCTGGACAAAGAAAACAAAGAACTTCATGAAACCACCTTGAATGCTCATGACAGATTACACTATTTTGAGATTTCCAATGGACTTCCAGGCATTATCGCCATACTTCAAGGCAATCAGTGCAAAGACTCACGCACACACAACACACACTCATATGTGCACACACAAGCACTTACATGCACAGGCACACACACCCACACATGCACAATCACACACACCCATCCCTGCACAAGCACACACACACACACACACACACACACACACACACACACACACACACACACACACACACACACACACACACACGCACACACACACACACACACACACACTTGTATGCATACACTTCGACCATTTCCTGGTAAGCAGTTTTCAAAAACCAGGAAACACTTAGCATGTGCTAACAAATGACTTGATATTGGACATTATAGACGAGCAAATAGCTCATATCCCTTATCGATAGCACTAGGTTTCTGTGCATGGCCATGGAATTTCAATAAAGATACCCTCACCTTCACCCAACTCTTACTGCTGTCTTACTGTGTGTCAGAATAGCTCTCTCGGATGACTAGTTTTACGAATGAACCAAAGTTGTCTGCAAATGTATCTACTCTGGGAAGGGATAGATGGTGGAGTTGGTGGTCTCCTGCATTAAAAGAGAAGTCACAATTGAGAAGTTTCTATTAACTCGGTGCTTCTAATCATCTGTCATTAATCGGGCCAATAACTTGCCTAATCCTTGGCGTCCAGCTAGTGATTAGACCGCTAGACCAATGGTGGTAGCCGGTAAGGCTCTTCTGCTGCTATGAGGCTGTTGAATCAGCCATCCTTAATTTCAGAAGTAGCCTGCTTTTTTTTGCCAGCGATAAGGTGCTAGCTGTTCACGACCCAGGTCGTGGGTTTGAGTCCTGCAGTGGGCGACTCTTTGTTACCTACTGCAATCGGTGGTGATGTTATCTCGAGACATTGGCCTGGGGTTTGACAGGGTAGGCACCATAAGGGAAAATGCAGATGCGTCCTTAACAGCAAATGTTCAGTGCCTAGAAAGAGATTAGGTTCTCCGAGGGCGCTTTACAAATGTATTATTATTATTGATATTATATGGCTAAACTGACAGCCAGCTTCAGATTGTGATGCTTCATCCTGAATGTCTTAGTGCTACGCTGGAAAGAAATAAGAAAATATGCTGTGTCCTCAGGGAGTTGGACCCACGAAATGTAATACATAATGAGTCCGGACTTCTAGCCACTCACCGATATCGCGACAGTCTAGCCCCCGACGAGCATGGAGAAGGCATCATAAAAAGTGCTAAGTAGGGCGGAGCCACGGTGGGCATGTTGCAGTGTGAACGGAGCTCTCGTGGCTTTCTCTCTGCACATCCTTTCGACGAAGTGGGGTTTTGTGTTGTTGATATTGGAGGTTGAATTGGACCTATCATACCAATGGTTCACATCTTACGCAATAAGTTCCATCTTATGTCAGACCGGTAGATTGGCTTCGTTTCGTGCATTGTAAACTGCTTTCGGAGGCAGCCGATCAGCGTAGAGAATGCTTAGTTCGTTATCAATACTTAATTAACCATTCAATCTCTGAACACCCAGTTTTGGCTCGCTAGCAGTGTACAGTAACTCTAGCTGGTAATGAATGCTTTTGTAACCGAAAGCATGCAAGGGTGATGTAATGCTATTTGCCATATATGACTTGTGAACATGTAAACGATATTAAAACTGTAGGTGCTAGTGATGAGTATTCTCCTATATCAGTGCTGATTGAGTAAATAAATCCTTGATTCAGAGAGGCTGTCATCAGGTGGGAGCCAAGAGTTAGCACCGAACAAAACTGAATCAACTTAACAATTTATGTGGGGACATAAGGCCGTGTGGGAAAGTCTGATATTTAGCTCTCCCGAAGAATGGTCTCATTTAATTTGGCTTTGTTCTGGAAGCTGATGGGGATGTGAATAACCCAAGCAGTTGCATTTTATAGGGTTCCATTGATTGAGGAGAAAGTGAAAACCACAAGATTTATGTGTCAATTTTTTGGATTAGTTTCCCATGGAACCATCTTCTGAATTGGGAAACATCCCTATGTGTTGTTGTACCCACATGGTCGAGACTTTGGAGGCCAAAACAGAATGATGGACTAGCTGATGTAAGGCTTAATCGGTGGCTGGACTTGCTGAGTGAGTTGAGCGTTTACTGTGTAACAGTAAAAATATAATTCATTTGTTTAGCACCCTAAGAGAACTTGAGCTCTTCAGGCATATGCCGCAGGGCTCGAGCCCACGACCTCGGTCATCAAATGCATTCACCTTGACCTTGGTTGGGCAGGCGCCTTAAGCTGCGTTTACACGACAGACTTTCCCACAGATTTTGGACAGATTTACACAGATTTGGGCTACAATGTCATCATACGACGGCACAACATTTTGGGGGGTGGGTGCCAAGTCTGGAGACTCATCAGCAGGAGAATCTGTCTCAACTTTTTGGTCCAGTCGAGCAGTCTAAGCCCTGAGGCTCATCACGTGCACCCTGGGACAAAATAGAAAGGACTGACGTTCATAGGCTCGAGTTATATTAAGGCGTTCAGAGCAAGTCCTTGAATATGGGATGCTTATGCATTGTAGCCAATACTTCAGCCTTTTCTACATAGCATATGCCGTGCATCTCTTTATCAAATCCACCAACAAACCAGGAAGGTAGCATTACGGTGAGCCGTGATGACACACTAGGTAAGGCGGTTGCTTTCACGACCTCGGTCCTGAGGTCGTGGGTTCGATTCCTGCGGTGGGCGATTCTTTATCGCCACTGCAAGCGGTGGTGATAGCCATAAAGGCTCTTCTGTCGCTATACAAAAAAGGCTGTTTAATCAGCTAGGATTTATTTATTTATTTATTTACTACACACCCGCACAACCATAGCAGCACACATTACTTGGTGCCACTCTTTTTCCCGAATAAGCTTTTTTGAAAATGCTCATCTTGTTTTTTATTTATATTCTTCTCATGCTACTCTACAATGATGACTGCTGTGGCAAACTCACCTCTGCCTGTGTTGGCTTGGTGCCTTCGGGCAACCATCTTTCATACCAGCCTCCCGGATTAGAGAGCAGGCTGTGGGCACGACTAAGTCGGCCATCGAATCTGTCGTGGACAGGACTATATCTGTCGTGTAAACGTCCTAACTAGGAGGACAATCTGCGTCTGTGAGGAGGAAACTCTGCCGTGTAAATGCAGCTTTAACCACTTGGCCTAACTAGAGCATCTGAGTGAGTTGGGAATTTACTGATCACGAGCTTACTGAATGCGAGTGCCTTGAGTGACTAACAGAGTTTGAGTCGGGCATTTTTCAGAGTATGTGTGAGTTGGAAATTTACAGAGTGTGAGCTGAGGGTTTGCTAAGCATGTGTGCATTAATAATAATAATAATAATAATGCACTTGATAAAGCGCCCCCAGAGAACTCAATCTCTTTGTAGGCGCTTCACGTTTGCTGCAAAGGAAGCACGATCGAGTGGTGAGTGGTATCATACTTGATAAACAAAATGAATAATCATTGAGCTCTTTGTGCTCTCATGCGATTCCCTTCTACCATGCATGGGATAATGGTGGCAGTAAGTCAATTGCTGTGTGGAGGCCAGGTCGTTGGTGCTCTTAAAGGTAGCATACGAGCTAACTGCTCTTAAATTCCAGTAGATATTTGTACACATTATTGTTCCGGATGCAGTAGTTACATAACTTGTGGTCATGTCAACTTTTGTGTTTAGCCATTCCAAGTTGGCATACCAGTGTGCTCTTGTTCATTACAGGATGTCATCGGCTGGTACAGATTCCGACAGAACAGCACATTGCAACTGTCTCTTTACGAGAGGCTTATTCATTATGATCTTGGCAAGTATCTGTCGGCAGTTAGACCTATGCATTCACCTGGACTGCCTCCGTTTGTTGGTCTCTTCACTTCTGAACACAGCAGCAACAGGGCGACGCACACCTTCGAACACGTGTTCCTTCGGCAGGCTACCAGCAGGTATTTGTAGTGCATCTTTGTTGTTTAACCTCCTCTATGTTGGAATATGTAGTCATTATGTTGCATTGTCAGTGGAATCGTTTGGGAAGATATGCTGGGCAAATGAGCAGCAAGTCGTGACGTTTGTGGTGTTGTGTGTGAGGTGACCAGCAAAGGCGATAGTTCTAGGGGTACCAGCTAATGGTACTTTATGCAAAAATCAAATTATTGTCCTGCGATGGATGCCTCGTACTTCGAGTAAGCTTCTGTTGTCTTCCAACCTGACACGAGAGCGGTTCCATTCTTGTTTGAGCTTCATTCGTGAAGCATTGTGCTGCTGAAATGTGATGCATTGTGTCTATCCAATGGGGCATAACACTCAAGCTGATATCATCTTGTCTGGTAGAGAGTTTCAGGCCATGCCAGTAAGCATCGTCAATCTCAGCTGTTCGTCTACCAGCCAGTACCTGAACAGACCACCTCCACCAGTACAAGGATTGTCTGCTTTCGACTGCATAATGGCTGACCACAGGTTTGCTGCTGCTGGTTGCTGCTGCTACCGCTGCTGCTGGACATGGCCCCTGAATGGGACTGGGCATTATAGATCGTACGATTGTCGATCTTCATGAATTCGGATGGGATGAATTCGGATGAATTAGAATTCGGCTTGAACAAGGCCCATCCGCTGGTGTGTGTTCTATCCTCATTTACCAAGGGTAAATGATCTGCTTGTGAGAACAATCTCAGGTAACTTCTCATTAAATGGGCTCTCTTTTTTCCATTGGAGGATCGGGCCACCGTGCCTGGATGCTTGATTAATTCAAAAGGAAGGCTACATTCTCAATTAATTTCCCACGTAAGGCCATTTACTCGTTTTGGACTACATAACACTTACGTGGCTTAGCCGTCGGGTAGATTATAGTGTTTTTGAACACCCAAACGATATCATAGCAACAGAGAGAAAGGAAGATATCTCTTTTTTATCCTGGTGGGATTGAAACCTTGATCCTTGACTTTAGACGTAACTACATACGGCTAGAATTACAGACTTTTAGGGCTTGTTGAATTGCAATATCGTTTCTCCTGCTGCAGACTCTGCCACTTTCTTCCCGCAGTCATGCGCTGCTACTTATAATAATAATAATAATAATAACAATAATAATGCACTTGATAAAGCGCTATCAGAGAACTCAATCTCTTTCTAGGGGCTTTATTTACATTTGCTGCAAGGGAAGCGCGATTGAATGGTGAGTAATATCATGCTCCATAAACATGAATACCATAGTTAGGGGTGACATGCACTTATAGACTGCTTACATCTCCAACTGCCTTCCCGACACAGCTATTCTTTTCACCTTTTCTTTGTTGAATGAGGTGCAGTCTGTTGGCTATCATATTTGCATCGCAAGCCAGTCCGGCTTCGCATGCACAATATAAACTCCAGCTTAATAGCCGCATAGTTTCGTGGCTTTGCGTGAATTTACTGACAGACACGCATGTGCACACACATGTGTGCGTGCACCCGTGGACGTGCCCAAGCATTTAGGTTCAGACAAACATGTATTTATATGCAGAAGTACATGCATGTATGGACGTGCACAAGCATTTAGGTTCACACGAACATGTATGCAGATATAGCAGTGCTGGTGTATAGATAAGTAATATATATATGCATGTCATGGTTAAAGCTGGGTCGCACAGAATGACTTCCTATCTCGATTGTAATGGATCATGCACATAAGCTGGGGTTGGGATTGGGTTCTAATCGAATTCTCAATGTCTTTTGATCCTGATTGCTGATTCTGCCACTGCTTATTCTGATGTGACTTCATTTTGTACTTTGCAGGAAAGTCCTGGTGAATGCACAAGATCAAGTGGATATCATGTGTTCAGTCAGAGCTATGGCTGGCAGTGTGCAAAATAACTTGAAGGTGCTGACGATTCTCTGCTGTTATTCTGGTAGTCTTGGCTTCAGTGGATTATCATGAAATGTGTTTCGTAAAGCCACTTGTGAATTATCATGGTATGGCTGTCCTGATTTATTAGATAAGACTCGTATTAGCAATCGAAATTCTTGGCATTGCAGGCTCTTATGGCAGAAGTTAGTGAAAGCGATCGGTACATAGTGGAACTTAAGGCTGACATAGCTCGAATGCAAAGCTACTCAGATGATGCCAACAATACGAAGCAGGAGGCTGTACATGCAGCAACAGAGTGCGGAACTGGTGTCAGCGAGCAGCAGATGAAGGATGACAGTATTGCAGAAAGACAGCAGGAGGCAAATAACGGTAAATGTTGACAATCATGCCGATACTTCTCTTTTGTTAAGATGATCTTGGTCCAATCATGTGATGCAAAACCCTCACTTCATTTATGTGTACCCCTGTTTCATGCCTGCTGATTTATAGTCCGCCTATTTAGAGGCAGAACTGTGTAGTTGGCAACCCGATGATCGACTGACTGCCAAGCCGACGTTGTCCCATTTTTCTGGGGCAACTGAATTGGTGTCATGTTCCAAAGTGACCTTTCGTTAGACGACCACATCGGCTCCACAATCAAGTCTGCCTGCTTTCAGCTACATAATATGCTAAAATTCGGATTTGTTTAGACAGGGGTACCACATCTAATTTGGTCCATGCATTTGTGACATCCCGTCTTGATTTCTGTATCTCACAGTTTGCTGGTCTACCGGCCTGTGCAATCAGGCACTTACAGGTGGTGCAAAGCTCTGCAGCTAGGCTTGTCTGTCATGAGCGTCGCTGTTGCTCCATCACACCACATCTCGCCGACCTGCAATGGCTGCCAGTCAAGCAATGCATCGACTTCAAGGTTTTTGTTGCTCACTTTAGGTCCTTCCATTCTTTGGCTCCAGCCTACCTATCAGATCTACTCCCCACCAGGCTAAGCATCATATGACCCACTTTTCGGAATGTTACTGTTTACCTATACCTCGTACAAACCTCAAATCCTTTGCAGACCGTGCCTTTAGTTTGTATGCTCCCAAAGCCTAGAACTCAACTCTCGACTTACGTCACGACATACCCTGACTTGCCCACATTTAAGAAGAAATTAAAAACACATATTTATCACAGCATTTAGTGGATTCCTGTGATTCGTCCTTTATGTGCTTGTGAGTGCTGTTCCACCTTCGGGGTCGTGACCATAGCTAGTGATCACAAAAATATGGAAGATTCGGTTATAAAGGGATGAAAGAAATTTGTTTAGCTTTAACCGGTCCTGTGGAAAGCACTTGCCCATTGCCAACTATCACCAGCCTTCAATAAAGTATTGATTTCGGCGCGTAGTTGTGGCTGGATGGGTTATGCAAATGCACTGCAGGTAGTAAGTATCATTAAGATCCTACAGGTGCTGCCACAGGCAAGCGGTTCTGACACCGTTTGTCACATCATCTACTGCCAGCCGTGAACCAGTCACCATCAGTACCAACGCGACCGATAGAGAGATCTGTTTAAAGCGGGATTCTGTCATTCTTCACGAAATCCGCGACTGGGTACGAAGCTCGTGCTGTGATGATCACACCGGCAGTACTTCAATGGCAACCTGGTACGGCATCGACACAGCAAAATGTTGATCCATATTCAGCTTCATTGCCTGCATCAGTACTCCCAGGTCCAGGTGATAACCCGCCTCGAGCTTTGCTATCTACTGGGCACTCGAAATCGATCGAGATGCTGGGTCGAGGCCTACCATTTCTTCCTATGATCTCAACTTTCTCGAAGAGATCTGTTGCTCTTACTTGCATTGAGGCCGGTACCTTCCACTACCACGTGCGTTGGACGTTTATAACAGTCTCCCATCGCCCTCAGCCATCCTGGTTACGGACGTGCCACTGGCTGACGCATTTCTTTATCGCAGAGATGGTTTACTGCTTCGTGGGCTTCATTTCCCCTTTCTCAGTTCGGACCCGTTCATAACGGGCGAGTTCGGCGACTGGACGAATGTCGGTGGCGCAGATTGAGAATTTCTTGCTCATCAAGGTCATAGCACAACAAGGTCATAGCACAACAAAGCGATGCAATTGACCCGTTGAACAAGGAGGTGCACGTCATTATAGGAAAGTACTGTATCGAGAAACATACGCCAGTGGTAATCGCCGAAAATCGAACTATGAAATTCGATTCCCAATGAGCCAGTGCCCTGCCAAGACAAGTCCGTCAAGACGAGTCAACTCGAGCTGCGCGAAAGTTTATGTGCAATCGGCACTTCGAGCTTGCCGCCATCACAGTCGCGAAGCCTCCCCCTCTTGAAGAACGGCACGATGACCAGCCCTGACATTCAAAAGGACAGCATCCACGCGCACGCTCACCTCGTTCGTAATCGTCTCGATGACGAGCAAAGCGATGCTTATTACTGCATTATTGTGAACAGGACTCGTGATGCAAGCAAGAAGGAACCGCTTGCACTTGTGCACCGCCCTGTTCAGGTCAAGGCTGGTGTGCTGGATGAGCGGCTCATCAATCTGAAGCACGTGGCAAATATCTGCCCTGATACTCTATGCACTGAAACCGTTGACATTCAGACCAGTCGAAGTCGTCCGATTGCCAATTGTCGTAGACAGGACTAATAAAGAAAGGCGTATGATGAAGCTGCCAATCTGAGCTCTGTACGATTAAGGGTCTGCAAGCCTTGACCAAGCAACTGAAGAAATTGGCACACAAGCTCCATTGGCACTCCAGCTTGCATTGGTTGCCCTGGTTGCGGCCTGCACTGGTGGTATGCCCGACATTCCCCTCTTTTTCGAATTGGACTGACGTCATCGACGTGGCGACAGGTTCTTGCACGTGCAACGACGAACTCCTCGGTAATCATAAGAAGGCCTGTATCGATGAGTTGCAGGGTTTGAGACAGGCCGCGGCCTGAATCGGGTGATTCCCAGGAGATACGCTGTGATCGTAAGTTTGGCAAGCACTACATCGCTTAATCGCCATGTTTGCCCCGACCGCTCCAGTTATTGAGCACGTCGAAGAGAACGATAACGCGGCTGAGCTGAGTCAAGGCAGCATGCCTCATCGACCACATGCGTTCGTTCAAGTTTGCCTTTATCTTACATATCATGGATCACTTGCTATTGATTGCAAACGAGCTATCGAAGGCGTTGCAAAGTAAGATCAAGATGCCTTGTCAGTGCCTCGCACCTGGTCGATAGCACCGTGCAGGTTTCTGATGGAGATGCAAATGGCTGGCTATGCTATTCTATTGACAAAAGTGCAGAAGCTGTGTCAGCATTATGAGATTGAAGTGCCCGACATGACTGCCAACTATATTCGATCGGCCTCGTCGCAATGAGCACACGGATAGTAACGAACACTTTTTCGGTGTCGACTTATTCTACTCGGCAATTGACAAGATGCAGTCAGAATTGAACTTTCTATTTAACAAGAAATATAAGATGTTCCATCTGGCTGCTAGTATCTTCCCTCGTGAACATTTTTCCCCATTCGATGTCGAAAAAATTCTATAGCAACACAATTCTGCAAGATAAAGACTTTCCAGACGTCAAGCCGATCCTCGTACGACGGTGGCTTTACAGCTTTTGTAGGGAATTAGATGTGGACTCGGCGATAGAAACTGGAGAACGTCGATGCGCTTCCCGGTCTTGCAGTCATGCTCGAAGAGTCAGGTCAAGCCGAGGTCGGCTATGACCACCGTTCAAGCTGGCGACACTTATTCTGACACTGCCAGTGTCGACCGTCGTGGCAGGCAGAACATGTGTTCTGGGTATTAAAAATGATCAAGACACGCCTTTGAACCACGATTGGTGCAGACTAACTCAACGATGCCGTGCTCTTTTATGTTAAAAAAGAAATGGCCGCGATGGTGACAATGATGGGATATTCGCGTGCTCTTAATCTATTCGCGGTCATTGCTCTCGATTCAAATAAAAGACTTGCAATTTTTCACTTTCTATCTGTAGGGCTTGCCCCTTACCTGAAAATCCTGGCTGCGCCACTGGCTGTGCACCATTGACCTCACCACTGGCATCAAGATGCCTCATAGGTCATTTACTTCAAAGTCAAGGTTTCTGTGTTTTAAACATATCTTTCGGGCGACTTTGCAGTCCGTCTGTGGATTTACACGAGAGCCCTTTGTTCAGTGGTCCAATCTGACTAGCAAGTAATTTGAAAACGCCTTACCCCAAGGCTCGTGGGATGGCTGATAGTGAAAAGATTATCTCCTACAGGAATGAACCTAAGGCAGTTGCTTTTCACGACCTCGGTCCCAATGTCGTGGGCTCGAATCCTGCGGTGGGCGTTCCTTTATTGCCACTGCAAGCGGTGGTGATAGCCGTAAAGGCCCTTCTGTCGCTATACAAAAAGGCTGTTAAAACAGCTAGTATTTAATTATTTATAATGAACCTGTCGACCAGCAGTCTACCCAGAGCTACTGGTGCTGCTGGTGAATCTTCTGATAACCCATTCGGTAGTGCTATTTCAGTTGTAAAATAAATCGTAGATCAGCTGTGAAATACTTAGTATATGTTGTCTCAATTTGCAACTTTAATAAGTTATGAATGAGCACTGTTCTTACACGAGCAGCTGCTTTATATAGGGTTGGTGCAGATGACAGAACCACAGTTCGGAGACTTATCTCCTCTAGCTGAGCACTCAAGCTGCTTTCTTGGGTGATCCAAGCTTGGCAGATAAATAAAAAATAAAGCAGGTGGCTGAGTAACAGTGTGGCCACGTCTGTAGTTTGTTGGTCACCGAAACCGAGGTAAGTTGTATGAGCTTCTTAATTCAGCATGAGTCAACCCAGCCAAGTAGTCTCTCATTGTGCCGTTGCATTGGATTTGAATATTAGGCCGTAGGTGTAACTTATGACCGGTGGAAGCTTTCTAGGGTTCATTACTCAACTGCCATGTCCTGAAAGTTTCTACTGCCAGGCTTATAGTTTCATGCACTGTGGGCAGTAGGTGTAGCGATTACAGCATGCTCTATTGAAGTATTAAATACATATATGTGGAAGAACTGAACAAGTCATCTCTGACCAATGCTGATGCTGGCTGGGAAGCTTATCAAGAAAAGACTAGGGCAAGTGTAACCACTTGCCTTTGGACTACTGCCGAGGCAATGATTGTATATAGCATTTTAATTTGTACAGAAAGTCAGCTACGTGAGTACACTGTATTGTCAGATCGTAGACTAAGTCTTAGGGTGTCACACTCCCACTTCACGACACGGATCGTGTGTTCGAGTCTGTGCTAGGCAATCTTTTATTGCCCGCTAGAACCAAGCTTGATATGCCGTAAGGTGGTTTTAGTACTATGTTATAAACGTATTAGTATTATTAAATATTAGTATAATTATATACATTGTAATCATGGTTGTTGAATATTCTGACCTTTTCTTTTACTTAATGTCAAAATACGTAATCCTAAGCCTGGGGTCGCTGAAAGTTGCATCGGGCCTGCTTAGGCTGTTACTTCAAAACTCGGCATTCGAGTTTGTTGTTGACTCGACATGGGAACAAGCTTAAGCTAAACATACCTCTCTAGCAGACCGACCTATCTTAAACCATTTAGCTCTGCAGTGGCACTGTAGCTTCCTCGGTACCAGATAATTTCTTAAGTGTTTGGCAGATTATATTTTTCCTCTAGCTTCAAAAGGAAATTCCTTCCAGAAACTCGGATTCCCCATCACGGTAGTGTCGAGTAGGTTATACCTGTCATAAATCGCAGCCAGTGTCCTTCGAACTCCCAAATCTGCGCAGGATCAGTAGCACACTTTGAGGTGCAGCTGTCATTGCTGTCATTGGAAATCGATTCTTTGCCATACTCTGTAATAGTTGTGGACTGTTTTCACATAGCTTCTGCTCAGATGGGAATGCTGACACATTGCTATTTGCTATTGGCCACGAAGAAGACTGTCAATTGGGCTGGAGGACCCAGCAGTTTTAGAAAAAACGCTGTGGAAGCTCCCCTACGATAAAAGCACAGCTAACTCTTCAAAAGCAGCAGCCGCCTTGAACCTCCCTCTGTAGGCAAGTATTTCCCTTAACTACTCTGATTAGACCGGAGCCATGTCTCGCTTGATCATCGTCATTGGACCTAAGCTAGGTGCTCTCCTAAAGTATAGTATCTCCTAAAGTCTGTGAACGGAGGTCCAACTATTAAAGGACTTCGCACAAGTTTGTCTGGGGACTTGGGGGGTTGCTACTGGTATGTTTGATTGGGTCATTTTAGGCACGGGTATTTTTAAACACCATCGGTCGTAATGAATGTCAAGGGTCACTACCGTACCCCCTACATCCCCTACATAGTTGCACGAAAACTGCTACAGAAAAAAATATAATAAAATAATGATAAGTCGTACAAGTAGCTAAGGCACCGGGCGCAATGTTTGTGCAGCAAAGGCTTTATTATGCTGTTTGATCCATGACATTGCAAACAAGTTAAAGGTCAGATGACCAATAAAATAAGATTAGTTCAAAAAATTCTAGCAAACATCTACATGTCTAGTAGTCGTGTTTGACCCATTTAACTAGGCAGAGCACTCTGACAAAAACCCTTTATGAGCAAACTAAAGAACTTATTACTGATGTATCAAAGGTGATTAGGAAGTTTCTTAAACTTGCCGGCCACATTGGTACCATCTCAGATAGAGAAACCCAACCCCTGTTGTTTTGGGATCTTTTCGCTAGATAAACTTTCTTGAACTCCTAATTGCCGCTAGCCGTGCATAGCTTTTCGTTACCTTGCATAGCATCATAGCTTTTTGTACATGACCATGGCTGGGACTAAATTTTATCGATTGTCTCTAGTAGTTTTCCCTTCGATTTTCTAACGAATGTATACGCTGCATGTTTGGTTCAGGACAAACAGGCACCGAGAGAGAGAGAGAGAGAGAGAGAGAGAGAGAGAGAGAGAGAGAGAGAGAGAGAGAGAGAGAGAGAGAGAGAGAGAGAGAGAGAGAGAGAGAGAGAGAGAGAGAGAGAGAGAGAGAGAGAGAGAGAGAGAGAGAGAGAGAGAGAGAGAGAGAGAGAGAGAGAGAGAGAGAGAGAGAGAGAGACAGTACAGTCGTAGGCATGTCATGTCAGCGGTTGCGCGTGGTGCTGGGCGCAGTAGGTGCCATCGTTTCTGCATGGGTGGGTTTCCATCTCACTTTCTGAACGTAATAACACTAGCTACTTGGCCTCAGTTGGCAATGTAGCTGTATAGTGTCCTTCAGGCATCGTTGGTCAGCATTGACCATCCACCAGTCAACAATGACCACCGAGGCTTCCTAACACGGCTGACTGCCTGTGATGCCCGCTGAGGGCTGGCGGCTATTATGCCATCGGGTGTGTGTATGAGCTAGCAGGACTCAGCTGCATCTTGCTGCTTGCAGAAAATAGTTAGAAAGTTGGTCAGACAATCGAATATTTGCTTAGGGTACCTTCAAAAACAAGCATGCTAGAAATGTGATCGAAGTTCTGACGACTTTAAAGGAAAAAATGATTATGCAAACCATGTCTAGCCTGTATTAAACCGGAAGCACCGTGTTTTCGAATTACAAATTTACCGATCTCTGCATCATGCCCAGCTTGTATCTTCTGTATCATACACAGTTGTGACGGTTCTTGAAAGTATGATCAAGCTACTTACCGCTAACAGGAAGGAAGGTAATACAACGTTGCCGGGTGGTTCAGCAGCAAGCAGCAGACACTTTAGAATGTAGAATCGACGATGCTGCTTGGCGGTATCCAAGGAGCCTGTCAGTTTTTAGCCCCGTTTGGCAGGACATTTACCTGCTTGACTCTCACCAGGGATAGGTGGTCAGTAAGACTCTCGGAAGCTTTCCTATTTGGATGTATCCTTTATTTCTGAAGCTAATTTGATAAATCATAAATGTATGTACATTAAAGCCTTTATCGGGTTCGATGCTGTCTGATGCTTTCGTGCGCCAATATAATCTTCCAATTAATGGTTGCCCAAACAGCTTCGAATCTCGGCTCGTGGCTGAGTCGTCTCATCCAGGGGTGATCTACTCGGCAAGCCCCTTTGGCGAATGCCAGCTGTCAGACCGGTCTTGCTGTTACGATCGAATGATACCACTCTGTTACGATCGAATACTAATAAAAATAATGCACTTGATAAAGTGCCCTCAGAGAACTCAATCTCTTTCTGGGCACTTTACATCTGAATGATACCACACTCGGCCTAAACCTTCGTGTCAATGTTCTCTTTGGCTGTGCTTCCATGTTAGCAATCGAATGCTTATTGGCCTGTAGTTGCCATGGTAAATAAAAAATGCACTTTTAGTGTTTGGTTGGCGTTTTTTCATCGAATGCGGTTTTTTTGCCGAGGTCTTGGAGCCAGAGGGTATGAAGCCTATAGAATCAGTAGCTTTTGGTAGTTGGGATGCTCATAAAGGCAGTCGCCATAGTATACGACCAAGTGGCTGGAAACTTGAAGACTAGCTGGCTTCCTGATTGGCTACGCATCGCTGTACCCTATATTTGTAGCACCCTGGCACAGGATTCTGGTATAAGCATGCTTGTTTGAAAAACCTGTGGCTCTCAAAAGTTGGTTTAATAGCTGGGCTAGTTGAAAGTTACATGTCCTATGATATCCAAAGTCAGTTCTTAGTATGGACGTTTATGGTCAACACTGCTTAACCTTAATATCACTTTGGCAATAGCGGCTGACATTGCCATCATTTCATTATTAATTGAGTTTAGCAGCGTTTGTTTGCTCCATTTCATCGGTTCAATGGGTTCAGTAACCTGGGCAACATCGGCTTTTATATGTGGCTTCCTTTGACACTTCCACTATTTCGTATTCCTTAATGCCGCGATAATTCCAGGACTTTGACGATTCTGCTTTCAGGTCTAATCATAAATACAGATTCCTCTCCGGCCAATGCTTCCTGTCTTAGCACAGACATGGACGACATGATGACCGACACGATGACCGCTGAAGCAGGTACAGTAGTAGAAATGTGCCGCAAGTCTGTATGTGCTAGCATTGGTGAATGCCCCTCCGGTTCTGCTTATTCGATTTCTTTCAACAGTTCCCAGAAATAGTATCGATGGCCATTTGCATATAGTTATTGCTTCACTTCCAGATGCAGGCTCTTTGCTTTCACAAACGACGTGATCTGCAAAAGGTATACATCGTGGTGGCATCTGGTTTGTGTGACAGGTATTTGTACTGCATTTAGCGATATTGAGACTTTAGATGGACCTGCGGTTTCGGCTACGTTTAGCCTTATGGACCTGACCTTAGTGTCGGATGATTGCGTTCTTGGAAGAGCACGAGCAGGGGATCATACAGGAAGAGAATGCAGCAGCCATAATCGAGCAGTACCAAGAAATTATATTTCGCCCGTGTTCACATGTTATGCATGCTTCAATCGCTGTCTGTGCTGTGCTAATGTGCTTATGACCGCAACCCTGTTACATCGTGATGAATCCTGGTGAGATGTGTTCTGCAAACATTCGGACGGAGCACAATGCTTCAGTCGTTGCTGCTGCTGCCACAGTTTTGTCCGAAGCTAGCAAATCTTACACTTTATTTAACCGTGTTTGCTACTTTGTTTTGGCCATATTTCTGTATTTGGAAGTTCAAACATGCTAGGGTGTTTGGCTTCCGGGAACGATACCAGTCTCTACTTGTTTGGCCCGTGCAATTTTGTATTTGTTCATTCGTTTAATCAAAACGAGGCTTGCCAGTTGAATAGTAAGCATGTTTTGTTTGCTTTTGATCATTGGTCTTTTATTTAGCTCTTCATTGTGGTTGGTCTTTGTTAAAAAAGAAGATCCCGGTCGTGCAAGACTGTTGTGCAGTCTGTGTTTTGTCTGCATTCAATTGTGCTGTGGTGAAGCAGGGGCTATAATGAGTGGTTTTGTCGTCGTGCAGGACTACAGGCGCAGCTGCCAGGTCGGTCTATTTGCTCTTGTTGTTCATTATTCAGCTGCCTAGCTGCCACCGTGGCGAATACTTAAGCTTCCACTTCCGTTAACCTTCACATTGCTAGACTGCATATTGCAACTGAACGAACAATAAATATATATTTTACATAGGACCACGATGCACTTTTACTACGATGCAGGACTCGTGGTTTTTACCTAGAGCTAGGGTGCTCAACCTGCATGACCCAGGTAAGGGGTTAGCAACCTGCACTGGGCTATCCTGTATCGCCCACTGCATCAGGCGATAGCCACTAAGACTCTTTGGCCACTATAAATGAGGCTGTTGAATCAACCCACCTTTACTTTTCTTGGCGAATGTGGCATTCTGCTGAAACTGGGTAGGTCATACCCCTTATGTACTGTTTGTTCATCTAGGCATATCTTCTAATTGTGCTAACTCTAGCTAATGCATACCTAGTTACGTGCCATCCGCATGTCAATTGATTAGTGCTTTTCTCAGGAAGATCGCACTTGTGATCTGCTGCCAGTAAGACAGTACTTGTGGTTGGCCATGTGAGTCAAACGTAAGTGCAAAGAAATATTCGCTATCCACTTGTCACTCCGTGCAGACTGAAGAGCATCGATCTACCTGTATACCCATTATAAATATCAGTGCTTCCATTATGTAGTACCATAATTATGAGGCTACCCAAATTGGACCAGTTAATTTGGTTGACAACCATGGTAACGTCGCTACCATTGATTTGAGATCCCCTGGTTCGTTGCATGCGATGCACATTGCGGTTAGCTTGATTTGCTTACCGGCGGGATTTCATTAGTAGCACATGATACATAGTACTGAAAGCAAGTGCTGGCCACGAATAGGATAGTTAGGCGTTCCTTATACCATTGTTACTGGCGAATCGAGTTTACCGTGGACCGAGCTGTTGCCAGCACTGGCTGGCCTGGGGCTGGCAGCATAATAGATTCTGCTTTTGGGCATGAAGGAAGATCGGTCGGATCTGCAAGGGCTATGAACCATTTTGACACTCAGCTATCCTACCTTTGAGTCAAAAACGGAAATTGATAGACAAACTAGTTACCTGGTAGAGATAAGGCTGCCTAAACTTACGGTTGGATTGAGCGACTTCGAGCTCATAATTGGAGGTGCCGTTGTGAGACTTTCGTCGAGTCAAAGCTAGCCGATTCTGTTAAGTCAATATCTGCTGGGCTGCCACAGATCCATTAAGCCCCTGCATTTTCTGTGAAATGCATGCGGTTGAATTTTAAATTAAAAACAATTCCCCCACGTTTCCCTCTTTGTTAAAGAGCTGCTGGGGCTCCCAGTCGTTCGGGTGATGCAAACATACTCCAGATTGGTAGCAGGATACAAGTGAAGTTTCTTGCTTTGATCCTCAAGGCCCAAAAACAACTTAAAGTAGTTTCAGTGGTTAGTGGCAGCATGCACAGTGTCAGCACGCATAAGCACACAAAGGACGAATCACTTGGACCTAATTGCTGAATTGAACTTTTCTTTTTGAGTCAGCACTGCACGCTGCGAGACACTGCGAGCGGCATGCAGGTAGCAACCTCGGCAGGTCACCCGAAAAGGATTTCAATTTTCAGCCGCTTCATTTCTTGTCGCTCTTGCGTGGTTGTCCAATCCGTACCCCCTTTGACGTCATGAACTGGGCGGCTTTGACATCGGGCCTAACGAGGCTCGTTTGTCGAGGCCGAGGCTCGAGTGGCTCGACTGCTGCGACTGTCGGTCGCAGCGACTGTGGAGTGACTTCGCAGTCGCCGAGTCTGTGGCCAAGCCAGTGACGCTCGTTTGGCGGCTCGCCGATCCGAGGCGTTTCTCCTGAGTGAGGCAATCGCTGCGCTGGGCTAGCCGGGTGGCTAGTGCGAACTGCCGCTGCGGCAGGTGGCGCTTCGCTCGGCTTAAAGGGCATTCGGCTCGGCTTCGGTCTTCACGTAGGAGAGCTGCCCTCACTTGGACGGTTCGTAGTTCTGGAGTCGATGCGCTCGCAGCTTCCAATCAGAGACGCGATGACAATCTTCATTTCAGGCACTTGGAGAGCGCCTGCTGTGCGCCGCCGCCGCATCTGCGGTGTGCACCCACCGAAATTGTCGGCGCCTTTTCGCTTCGAAAGACGGAGATGCTTCGGGCGGAGCTCTGCGAGGCTGGCTGGCTGGCTGGCCTCTCGCTGGTTTCTCTTCCTCGCTCCTCTCCGACGCTCGAGCTCCAGGCAGGACTCGCTGCTCCCTGTCTAAAGCTAGTCAAGAGCTAATCAGTCAAAGCGAGCCGTTTAAAGTATCGACGGAAGTTGAGAGTGACTGACTAAGCCTTATGAGGTCAGCAGTGCCGTTCCAGGGGCATTTTGAAGTGGAAGCCTTGACACCTCGTACCCACTGATTCACCGCAAGATTTGGGCTCAGGCACCGAGTGAAAGTTTTGGCTCGGCGTAATTTTCGCTTTCAGCTCCCGACGCAGCAAACTTATCTACTGCACGGGATTCGATGATCTGCCGGTCTGGACTCAGAAACTCACCACCTCAATTTGTGCGCGGCGACAACACATTCTTTCCTAGTGTCGGCACGTAACGACTCCGTTACGGCTATCGGAAGCTGCTGCTTCCGTGTTTTTACCTCCTCGACTGCTCTCCGAGCTGAACTGCCCTTTCACGTTTTCGTTTCACGACGCGAAGGCTATTGGCTGCTGTGTGCTCGCAGTTCGCCGCCACCGAGGCTGCGAATGCGATAAATATGGCATTATTGGCTTAGCAATAACGGCATTGTGGCATTATTGTCTCAGATACGTGTATGCACATATGTATATACGGTATTAAGAATTATTATTTGTATATACTGTTCCAGTCAGAGCGCATTTTGAAGGAGTCCGCTCAATTCGATATCAAAATGCTCTCACCTATTAGACGACCGGTCTCTGACAGAGAAATTTCCCGTTTGACCGGGATTTCGAGCAGAAACTCGACTATCCGTTGTAATTCGCCTGCTGATTAGGCAGTACTCCTACTCTGCGAAAAATCTGGCCCTGTATGCATCAATGTGAATTATAGCATGCCTTCGAGAAAGAGCGGCCGCGGCGGGCGTTGCGATAACGGCGGCAGAGGTGGATAATCCAAGCTGGCTACGGCTCGCGAGGCTCCAGGTCTCATTTAATTAAAATGGCCGGCGTTCTACGCGGCAGCGGAAGAAACCCAACATCTCCTGCCGCCGAAGACTCCTATATGCCAAGCAAATATCCTTGCGTCAGCAGCTAATACTTCTCACTTTCTCTTTGCTACCGTGAGATGTAGTCTGCTGGCTACCGGATGCGAACCGAAAGGTGTTGAGGCTTTGGGTGAGCTACACGAACCAATCCTTGCAACACCCGCATAGTCTTTGTAGCTTTGTGGAGTTACAGACGGAGATACAGAGTAAAACGCGTTCGGAAGTGCCGGCGTGTCGCCGAAGTTGAGCTTCCAATCAATGCGCGCTATAGCATATAATTGCACGCCCCGAACCCGATGTTCGGTGATGTCGACCTGCCTGCCACCTACCGGCAGCGGCTGTAATGTATTGTAACGTATCTCCGTCTGTAACTCCACAAAGTCATAAAGACCATTTGGGTGTTACGCAGAAGAGTTTTGTATAGCGCACTCACAGCCTAAGCGGCTTTCGGTACGCATTCGGTAGCCAACAGACTTCGTCTCGTTCAACAAAGAGAAAGTGGGAAGCATAACAGAGTCAGCAGAGCACTTGAGGTAGTGAATAGCATAGAAGTAGCAGCTCAGGACCGCTGAAAAGGATGTGCCATAGTCGGCAGTAGGAGAGTTGTTGTCGTTGCGCAAGAATTGTGGAGGCAAGTTCCACAGTCGAGGACCTGCAGAGAGAGCTAAAGCTTCTGTCGCCAACGGTCTTTAAGCTGAGGAATGGAACAGCTAATTTATTGCCCACACAGTACCTGAGGGCGCGAGGAGGCTGAAACTGATGCATCAGTTTAGCAAGGTACGAAGGAGCCAAGCCGTGGCGGGCCTTGTGGGTCAGCGTAAGAACTTTGCTCTGTATCCGTTGCTCAACAGGAATCCATCCTAGCTCTTTTAGCAAAGGAGACACGAGCTCAAACCGCTGGGACTTGAAGACTAGCCTTGCAGCCATATTCAAAGTCCGCTGCAGTGGCGTAATTGCTTTTTTTTGATAGCCCAGCCAATAAGGAATTGCAATAATCAAGCCGAGACAGAACTAAATAGCTAGCTATTTTTTTTGCAAGCCACCGTGGAAGACAGCTCCTAATCTTTGATAGGGATCGGATGTGATGGCTAGCTGTAGAGGCAGTCTTCTGAATGAAGCTTTCAAAAAATTGAGGCAGCTGTCGAAAACGACACCTAAATTTCGAGCACGTGGTGAAGGTCGCACAATAGCATCACCTATTAGAAGAGCAAAGCCTTTTAATCCAGCCACACGCTTAGGGTGTCCTATGAGCAGCAGTTTAGTTTTATCATTATTTAATTTCAAGAAGTTTTCCGACATCCAGGATCAAATATCGGCAAGGCAAGCATTTAGTTTCTCAGTTGCAGCAGCAGATTCCGACGGTTTGAATGACACATACAACTGAGTATCGTCAGCATAGAAGTGATATCCTATTCCACGGGCCTTAATCACTTTACCCAGAGGTTGTGTATATAAGGAGAACAGCAAGGGACCGAGTACAGACCCTTGCGGGACTCCACAGGTGACCCGTCTCGTGTGTGAGAGATGACCCCCACACGACACGGATTAAACACGATCAGACAAGTATGATTTAAACCACGCCAGTGCTTCGTCTGCCAGACCGATCGTTGTTCTCAATCGTTCAAGCAGAACTTCGTGATCAATGGTGTCGAAGGCAGCAGACAGACCTAGCAGAGCTAGGGCAGTGACATTCCCGTCGTCGTTACCGCGTAGAATGTCATTGTTAACATGGAGGAGAGCAGTTTCTGTGGAGTGCTGCCTCTTGAACCTTGATTTAAATGTTTCTGACGTTCCATTATTTTCAATATGTTCAACCAGCTGCTTAGCAACAATTTTTTCAAGAATCTTTGATAAGAAAGGAAGAAGGGAAACTGGGCGATAGTTTGCAAGGACCTCTGTGTCTAATCCAGGCTTTGTAAGAATGGGTCTAACGATTGCCGATTTGAAGGACTTGGGGACGACCCCTATTCTTAAAGAAGCATTATAAATCTTGGTTACGGCAGGGCTAAGTTGGTCTGCCAGAGAAGACCACAGAGATGAAGGTGTAGGATCTTCAGGAGACGAGCTCTTTTTGCTAAACCTTATTAGGGCCGCCACTCGCATGCAGTAACATCGGAGAACCTTTTGAGTAAGGTCACAGGTTAAGGAACCGCGATTGCTTTAGTCGGAGGGGGCTGTCTCCTCAGGAGTACCGCCGCTTCGAGGGCTTCGAAGGTTCCGCGTCGCGAAGCTCATTCTCACCTTTTTTATATATTTTTTATATTATATTTTATTTTCTATAAGCCGGCAGGACTTTGGGTTTCAAATGAAAAAATTTCTTAGCTTGGTCGCGCAGAGCTACGCCTGCCGTTCACGCCCAGGCGTAGCTCTGCGATCGCTCCCGATCGCTCGCCGCAAATGGTTGAATGCGGCGTGACCAAGCCCGTTGCCGTCGCCAGCTCGCCGCCCCCGCCGCGAGCTTTACGCGAGCGAACGGCTCACGAGTGGAAATGTCCGCTCACGCCCGCCGCGCGACTCGCGGACGCGCTGTCAGCCGGGGACGCACTTCTCGCGCGTTTGCTGTAGGAGCGGAAGTGAAGGCTGGCAGATTGTGGAAGCGGAAGTGAAGGCTGGCTGATTTAGCAGCCCCCCTTTCGTGTAGCGGCCGACAAGCGGGGCGGCCATCGCTTCAGCTTGCAGTGGGCGAGACAGAATGGTGCTGCCTGCCTGCTGCTGCTGCACTTGAACAAGCTCAGCTCTGCGTCGGTGTTGGTGAACGGCGAGTCGCGGGTGAAGACCCACGGGCGGCCAGCCAAGTGGCTCGGAGCGAGCTAAAAATAACAAAGGTCAGTCGGAAAAGCCGCCAAACGAGGAGCCGATTCAACAGCCTCGCTTGGACAATGGCAGAGTAGCGATAGCTGCTTTAAACCAGCGATCGGCTTCAATGAACAGTTGTCGAACTCTAACCCACAATCTGGCTGGTCAAGTAAGCGCCTGCCTTAATTTAAAATCTACCTGAGGTTCCAAAGGTTTTCAGGTTTTTCCGAAGGTAGCAACTGCGGTGTTCGCCTGCGGCTTCTGCTGTAATTAGCGAAGCGCCGGACACTAATGCACACGCCTCACCTGTGGCCAATAGTTAAGCCATTGAAGCAGCGCAGCGTCGGGCCACTAATGCAGGTTAAATTTCGTGTCGTCTGCTGCGATCGATTGGGCTTCCATATATGCGCCCGTTGTGAGTGATAAAGTAGAGTCCCTTTTACCGCGAACGTGCGCCCGCTGTGTCTTCGTGAGAATCCCACTAGAACAGCCGCCGCACGGAGACACCGTCACACAACACAACCTGAAAAATGCAGGCAGCCACTCGACGTTGAGCACTTAAGTATAGATTTCCAAATGTGCGTAGGTGGAGTTAGATGCGGTGCTACAGGCATCCCGAACTGTAGTTTTGATTAAATTACAGGGGAGATAATAAGAATGATAATATGTTTGTATAGCGTCAACAGAGAACTGAATCTCTTTCTTGGCCCTATACATTTACTGTAAAGGAAGTATGATCGAAATGATGAGGCTGCTAATGCCCTAATTTTCGACGGATACTCGGGCCCGTATATAAATAAGCTACGTGTGCTTTTATGGAGTGGGTACAGGAATATAATTTGCTGCCCCGAAATTGCGACCGCGTGGAGCTTACGAGGCCGCGGGTGACTGCTTACAAAATAGCTGGTATTAGCAGGCTTATGAGCGTAGCGATACTAATTTATGTAAGCCGATTCACGTACGACTTACCGATTGGTCGATATATAAGGAGAGTACCTGACGCGGTGCGTGCCTCTCGCGGTGATGGTCTGCCCGCGGGTCAGTCAGCATGCACCGAGCATTAGATATTATAAGCGTGTAAGAAATTCGCCCAAAGATCTCGGGCCTGTAGTAATATTCAAGATTTTATTTTACCTTTCGTGAGTTTGGTACTATTGACCGAGTGGTGAGGAGAAATTTCCGGCGTTCATTCCTTACTGCTTGACATAATACGAGCATCGTGTCTGTAAAAATTAGACGTGTTGTGCTGCTATCGTTTGTAGTGTTGGTTGTGCAGACGTAACAATTTGCGTTCATGTAGACGTACATGTACGTATAAAAACATGTCTGAACACAAATATATACATATACATATATATTTGTATAAATATATATGATATATATGTATACATCTTTGCACAAATATATATATATATATATATATGTTTGTGCTTATATATATGTATATATTTGTGTTCAGACATGTCTTTATATACACATATATACAATAATATATACTGTATCTACCTATGGTACCTTTGATTAAAACTACGTTAATCCTTTTTGAGCAGCCAATAGAGTAATATATGCATGCACATATAATAGCATTACACGAGGGGCTTGAACGCCACTTTAATTAGTCTGATTCTGACGACGATCTAGCCAATTTCAATGACTTCCTTCGCGTCTACATCTGGAAGCTTAGAAAGGCTCGGTGTTTTATTTGAAACCCCAAGTCCTGCCGGTCAGAACTAGAGAGAATTTATATCAGACGCTGAACAATTTCTTTGAGTACTCTGTGAGGTCTCCGAAGCTAATAACGCGGCCAACATGTGTTCAACCTTCTGCGTTGAAAAAGTTGCTGCACACATTCTTACCGTCATAAGGCTCAGACTAAAATGATTGTGAAGTCACCTTCCGTGAAGGAGAATGATCAGAGGAAAGAGCAAAGCGTCTCCTGCAAAATCTGTGCCACGCCCCCGCCCTCGTGACCTTCACTGGCAGACAGACTTCTTCCTTCTATAACTCGGATTGTTTAATGCTTCGTTAGACAATGCGTTGGTTCCAAAGTCTTTCAAATCGACCATCGTTCGACCTATACTTAAATAACGACTGGATTCGATTCCGAGATCGTCGCAAAAAACTGACCAGCTTTCCTTCTACCTTTTTTGTCAGATATTCTCGAACATATTGTTGCTAAATTGCTTGTAGCACACATAAAAAAGAATGAATTTTCAGATAAATATCAGTCGGGATTCAAGCGAAAGCACTCAAATGATGTTACGGTGCAAATATATATAGCTAGCTCTCTGTTGAGCTTTGCCTAGAGCTGAGAGCCAAAGCGTGAGCCAATCCAAATGTCTTCACCGATAACTTGCTAAGGAGATGATTGGGGAGATTTGCTGAGCACATCGAATTGGGCTTTTTTGAGTGCACATTACCCAGGCACATCCAGCCAATATTACTTCGCAGTTTTGGATGAGTGTTACAACGCCAAATTTGATGCCTTGCGGCTGGTAGCAAAGTTAGCAAAACTCAGCGTACTTTGTTGGTATACATTGTTTTCCTGTTTGTCCTAGAGTTCGGGGTGCTGGCCTCTGACGACCGAGGTAGTGTGCTCGAACCCTGCGGCAAATGTGAAGCACCTGGATAGAGATACAGCTTTTCTTAGGGCACTATGCAAAAATAACACATTTCAGTATCTTTATTAGATTCAGGAATAGTTTTTACAGGGAATAGCTAACAGAATTGTTTCAGACGGCGCTTCCTGACTGACTTCACGACAATTGCCAATTTGAGGATATTTAAAAGAAGCTCAAAACGCACCTGTTTTTGACAGCATTTGCATTTGGTCAGTCCTTGTGATTTGCCCTTTATTTGCTTATGCATGCTGACACTGTGCATGCTGCCATTAACCACATTTCACATGTTGATACTGTGCATGTCGGCCTAACCACGTTTTTCTTATCGACGTTTTGCATGTTAGCACTAACCGTTTGATAATGCTTTCTTTGCAGCCCATATAGTGTGTTTAGAAAGAGATCGAGTTCTCTGTGGTCACTAATAGAACTTATATTTGAAGTATTTTAATACATTTTTGTATCTTGGCCGGAGGTAAAAATGTATGACTATCGTTATTATTACGAGTATCACATAAAGCTCACTTTGACAGTCGGCGCCGTACAGCGTGAGTGAAAAATGAATGATGGCGATGAACGCGAACAGCTTCAAATGACATGCGACGGGATCGCTGGTCCAGTAGTCTTGGTCCCGCTGTACCACGATAGGGTACTATGTCGGCGGAAAACGAAGAGGAATAACAGCCGACCCAACAATACACTTTCAAACTCTCCGGACGAGTGTCAGCCATGACGGTCGTGTGCTATCGCGTGGCTTCATGCCTATGCTAATACACCGCCTGCCGTATTGTCGACTCTATCTATTGCTGTGCGCGACTGCAAAAAAACCAAAAAATAGGTTCAAATTGCATAAGGAAAGCGAGAGAACAGAGTGTAATCGTAAAGAGAGCAAAAGTGTATGCCGGCACGCCCGGGCACCGGTCCGTGTGGTCCATTCCGGGGGCGGTCCGTCGTGCAGTGGCCGCAGACGAAGGGTGAGACATTAGTAGGATAAACGCTGACGCGCCAGGCCGGGCGGAGGCATCGGCTCAATCGACGTTGCCCTAGCGCCAGCGTTCGACTACGGCTTCGCAGCGCACTGCGACTGCGGCGCCGTGCGTCGAAGCCCGACGTGCCCGACGCTCGCTGGCGGCAGCCATCGATTTATTGCCAATGACCGCGAACCTCGAACGAGCTCAGAGCAGCGGGCATTATTTTCCGTTTTCGGCGAGCGATTCCGGCCGCGCTCCGCCGCCGCAGAGGGAGCGCCAGGGACTCGGAGCCGCCGGCGCCGCATTCGCAGCTCGATTCGAATGCGTTCGCTCGCTCACCAGCCGATGCGCGCGGGCATGTCCGTCGCCATCTTGGTCTGGCTCTCGCGCCTGCACGCATCGCGTCAGCCGGGCTGCTCCCGTGGCTGGCCGGTGCTCGCCCTAGGCGGCGAGCTCGAGGGGCGGAAGTCGGTTGCCGGACGGCGGCCGCGTGCCGTAGCTTTCCAGCTCGTGCAGCTGGCCGCGCAGCTTCTTGATCTCTTGGCGCTGCATTTCGATGACCTTCTCTTTCTCGCCGAGGTCCTGCTCCATGACGGCGTTCTTGTTCTGCGACGACACCGTCTGCAGGAGCTGCGCGACGTCCTTGTTGTTGGCTCGGTGAAGGCCGAGCGCCGCCTCGAGGTCGTGGTTCTTCACGCGCACTATCTTCAGCTCCTTGCGAAGGTCGTTGATCTCCTTTATGAGCGACACGTTCTCCTGCGGAAACGGAAGCGCGGCGAGTCAGCGAGTGGCGCGATGCGACTCGCTGCGGCGACTGCGGCTGCGAAAGCCCGCGAGCTCGGCGCTTCTCGCGAGTTCGCCCGAGAGTTCTAGATAGTTCTAGAAGCGAAGCCGCCGCTGCCGCCGCCGCAGCGCACCTGCATGATTCGGACGTTGTCCGCTCTGTGGATCTCAGAGTCTTTGGCGAGCTTCTTTCGGAGCGAGGCGACGGAGCGCTCCAGGTGCTCTCGCTGTCTGCTGTACTCGTTCTGGATCTCGGCGTCTCCGGTGGCCGTCTCAGTCTGCGATTCGGAGACAAAAAGTGAGAGTCGAGCGGGAGAGTCGCAGCGGAGACAGAAAGAGTTGCAGCGTTCGGCAGCCACCACCCGACCGGTGATGTGACACTGCTCTACCGTCGCGGTTGAAGCCGTTCCAAACGGAACGCGAATTTCAGCCGACGAAGGCCGCTTTCCCGTCCGCTCAAGCCGAGTTGCATTTGGCCGAAAGCAAAGCATCCCCTCCCGCATCCAAGTCCTTTGCCGAGTGCTGAGTGCTGAGCAGCAGTCGCACATCGGAGGCGAACGCGAGCGATTCCGTATGCACTGCGTAGCTGCTTCGTCAGGGCCAGCGCTGCTGCGTCAGGCCGCCGCGATGGCAGTCGGGCAGCTATGATGCGAGGGTGCCACTCACGATGTCCTCCTGGACGTATTTCGTGTACAGCGCTTTGGTGCTGTCGGAGAGCATCTTCGGCTCTTGGATGTATGCCATGCAGTTGTGCAGGTCCGTTTTGAATCGCTTCACCACTGCTTCCACGTCTCTGACCTGCAGCCCGAGCGCATTGTAAATTGAGAGCAAGTTGAGAGCGCATTCGAAGCGAAGACCCGAAGAGGCGAGACCTACTCTTGTCAGCCAGGCACAATCACCCAACGAGGCCCTTATACAGTTTGCCATGCAATACGCGATCTTAATATGGCTGGCGCTTTCTCTCTCAGAGCTACATTGATTAAATTTCGCGAAGCGTGCTGCCACGGTCTCTCCAACGATGCTGCAACAGCGTCGATCATCTTGGTGAACCGCGCACGAAATGCTAAAAGCAAGTGGGCCTTCACCTTCTGGCGCTCTGAGTGCATTTCCTTGTCGGTCGCCTTCAGCTTCTGTCGGAGCTCGGTGATGTTCAGCTCAAGCTGGGTGTTCTGCTTGTGGAACCTCTCCAGCTCGCTTTCCATCTACGAACGAGATGTGATAAAAAAAGCCCGAACACACACGTGTGGCTAGTTTGAAACGACTCCCAAGTCACCATTTGTCAGGCGCGTCGAGTTACCTCCTGGATTTGCTCCTTCATTGCTTTTATGTCGTTTTCGCGAGGCTCGATCTGCTTCTTCAGCTCTTTGATCTTGTAGTCGAGAACGAACTTAAACTTCTCCAGCTCCTGGTTCTTCTTTTTCAGATCGTATATTCTCTTTTCCTGCAATGGAAATGATCCAGACATCTCGGTTAAGTTCAATTATTTTGATTCAATCACGGTTTTGATGGAGGCGGCACGCTGAATAAATGACATCCGCTTACGAGGTTTCGGGCATTCCCACTAAATAAATACACAAGCAACGCTCTACTGTGTGCATAAAACTGTATCATTTCATCTATATATGATTAGCTGTAAATATGCAATGTATAACTGTAGATGGAAATCAATATTCAGAAGCATAAACTTGCTCAACATAAACGACGAGCTCGTAAATTGACTGCTGTCTACTCACCTTGTCTTGTATGGTCTCATCTCGTTCTTGAATCTCCTTCTTGAGGCCTAGAATGTCTTTCTCCAAGTTCTTAATAACGTTGTTCAGCTTTGCGACCTCGGACTGATATTTCTTTATGTCTTCCTTGTGCCCTTCGATTTCCTTCTCCAAGGAGGTGAACTGCAACGACGACAGGAGCGACCGAATTATCGAGTGACCCCGAGCAGACGACGCCATTTCTTGCACGTTCTTCCGCCTCCGAACGTCCTGACATTAGCGACCGCTCGAGTCGCGCCAGGAGCGGCGCTCTCTCTCTCTCTCTCTCTCTCGCTCTCTCCCTCTCGACCGGTCGGTCGACGCCCCACCCTCGTTTACGACACAATCGACTGATCTGCCGAGCGCGAGGCGCGCGGCAAGGCCGAGCGAACTCGCCTTCTTCCGCAGTATGCCCGTCTCGCCCTTGAGGCGACTGTTGCTCTCCTTCTCGTCGCGCAGGCGCCTCTCGTACTTGTTCTTCATGTCGAGGATCTCGCGGTCGGCGTCCTCCTCGATTTGGCGCCGCGTCTCCTCGTGCTCTTTCGTCTGCTGCCGGCCCTCGTCGTTGCTCTGCTCGAGCTGCTGCTTGGCGTCCTCCAGCTTGGCGTTGTAGTGCTCCTCGAGCTCCTGCAGCGCCAGCTTCCGGCTCGCCTCCAGCTCCGCCAGCTGGCGCTCGTAGTCCTCTTGCATCCGCATGCTGCGCGACTGCAGCTCCTGGTACTTCTCGTACTCGAGCATCAGCTTCTGGCTGTTGGCCGAGTCTAAACGCGCCGTCGCCGCAGCCGCTCGCTAAGAGTCCGAGTCCAAGAGTCGCGCGTCCTCGTAAAAGCTCGCGACTCCGCCCGCCGCGACGCCCTCGCTCGCGCGGAGAGGCTGGACGACTGCTGTCGACTGCTGTCGCGACGGCTGCTGCTGCTGCGCAGCTGCAGCTAGCTCTCGCGCGCCTCGCGCGCTTTCGCCTGTCGCCAGGTCGCTTCGCGGCAGCACACGTCCACGCCACGCGCTCACCGAGAGCTGAGGCGATGACAGTAATGACGACAGACGCGAGCAGCGAGCCAGAGCAGCTGTTCAAAGTACTGAAGCGTTACTTTTGCCGCGCATTTATCACGACTAGCGCGAGCGAGCGTCGTACACCACGATGTCGCTGCCTGGCGCGACTCGTTTATCCTGGCAGGGACAAAGAGTTACCGCGGCGGCGGCATGGGGCGGCAGTGGACGAGGCACAGACCTGCATCCTGCTGGTCCTTGGCGTGCTTGTCCATCAGCTCTGCGATCTTTTCTTCATGCTTAGATTCCTCCTTGTCTTTGTCGGTCTTGAGAACCTGGTTCTTAGTCTTCAAGGATTCCATCTCTTGTATAAATTTCTCCGTGAGCTCTTTAATTTTGTCGTTGTAGTTCATGTCCTTCAGCCGCAGCTGGTAGTCGTTCTCCATTTTGAGCTCTTCGACTCTTTGCTGCAGCTCGCGCATGGTGGCGTTCTACGTAACAGTAATAATAGGAATACTACATACAATGCCATTGTTAATGTATCAATGTAATTAATAATATGGTAGCCTACAATTAAAAATGTCATTAAAACTCAAATGTATATCTGATAGATCGTCTTATTAGTATCTATTAAAATATCTAAAATCTAATCCTAATCTATCCGTCGATCCAGCAGCACTGCTGCCGCGCCGTTCGCCTTGCGAATGGCTCGCAGGCAGCAGGCAGCAGGCAGCAGGCAGCAGGCAGCAGCAGCAGCCGCTAGCTGCAGTCACCTTGTCCTCGAGGTCGCTCTTCGTAATGAGAATCTCCTCCGCCCAGCCGATGTCCTTCTCGCGCTTCAGCGTTCTGCCCTCTCGGTCCTGAATCTTCCACATCATGACGGTCGAGTCCTCGGAGACGGTCACCAAGTAGAGGTCGTCGTACGTGATCTTCATCTTGAGTATCTGCTTGCCGTGCCCCTGCAGCTCCTGCCACTCGCCCGGAACGGTGAGTGGAAACTTGAGTGAGCGCAGGGTGCCGTCGGCCGTGCCCGCGAACAGCATGCGACCCGAGTGCGACAGGGCCACGGCAGACAGCGTGGCGTCCTCCAGCGGCACGTCGCGCAGGACCTGCAAGAGGAAAAGAATGACAGCTGCATCCGGTCACACGCCGCCGCCGCCGCCGACCGTCGCTGCGAAGAACCTCGGACCGTCGCCTCGATGCGCGCTCTTCTCTCTTCTTTTTTCCGCTGACGCTGGGGGGGGGGCGGGGCGGGGCGGGGCGATAATGGCGTCGCTCGCTTGAGTGGCATTAACCTGACTGGAGAGGCGCTCGAGAGAAAAAAAATCGCCGCTGACTAACCGCGGCTGGAAACCCGACTTCGCTTTACCTACGTACACACTCTCTCGGGCTTGGCAAAGACCGTGAGAGAAGGAGCCAGGAGTGTTTTCTGGGGAGGGGGGGTAGACCGCGAGAAATGAAACATTATTTCGCGCGCACGATCGTCTGATGCGTTCATTGGAGACGAGTGCGGCCGTTGCTCATCGATTGGAAGTGGGACACAATCTCGTCGTCGCCGACGGTCGCGAGCGGATGGGGCGCTGGAATGAGGGACCGGGCGGCAGGCGCAGGTCGGTCGGTGCCCCGCTATAGGGGGCAGGTCAGGCGGACAGCAAATGTCCCCGCCTGCCCTGCCCTGCCCCTCCCCCCCCGAGCGTGGCTCCACCGCAACTTACCGCCGACTCGCTGATTTCCTTGATGGTCTTATCGGAGCCTACAGCGAACGTGGTTTTTCCGTCCGGGGTGACGGCCACTGCGGCGTAGCTGCACGTCTTGAGCACGCTCTCGTTGATGCGCTTCCCGTTCACCGGGTTCCACTCGTAGACGGCTCCGTCCATCCCGCACGACACGATCTTGCTGTCGTCCGCCGTCCACACGACCGAGCGAACCTTGCCGATGTGTCCCTTGAGGTTGGATATGTTCTCGAACGTGGTCGACGAGTAAATGGAGATGACGGTGCTGTTGACGGCCGCAAAAAAGTGGCCGCCGTGGCTGAACGAGCACTGGAAAAACGTAACGAGCGAGTGCGCTCGCCGTCTCTCTCGTCTCTCTCCATTGTTACTTTCAAAAAAAAGAGCAGCGCCGCCGTCGAACGCCATCTTAAGAACGCCATCTTTCGAACGCCATCTTAAGCGGTTGCTTCGCTTTCTCCACCAGGTCCCAAGTCGAATAAGGAGGGGAGCGTTTGCAGGAGAGCGCGAGCAGGTCAAGCGAGTGAAGCGGCAGCCGCGCGCGCGCCGACACCTCTTTGCATCCGCGAATGGGGAACTCCTTGAACGTCCGGATGTCGTCGATGAGCAAGTTCATCAGCCGCAGCTTGTCGCTAAAGCCGACGCAAACGTACAGGCCGGAAGGATGGAGGGCGATGCTATAGGCTTCCTCGGCGAACTCTTTGTACAACTCCAGGTTACTGAAAGACAGCGAGCAAACTTCCGACGCTCACACTTGAGTGGAGCCAAGTGCAACTTAAATCTTGCGCTCTCACGCTTATTCTTAGTGCGAATAAACCGGCCGTCAATTCAGACGCGAGCCGTTTCGAGAGCAGCGACTCAGTGATAAAAGTAATCGTGGTCGCATTAAGTCGTATGCTATGCAAAATTATATATCTATCTATCTATCTATCTATCTATCTATGCACACACACACACACACACACACACACACACACACACACACACACACACACACACACACACACACACACACACACACACACACACACACACACACACACACACACACACATATATATATATATATATATATATATATATATAGTGAATAATCGCATAGAGGCGGAGCCTGGATTTTCATCTGGGGGCAAGACCTAAAAGAATTTTAAGTGAGCAGCAAGACCGTCAACTAATGAAAAATTAAAAATTAGCGAACAATCAGAGTGCCTATTTAACACGAACTAGGCGGTCACTTATCGAGAGGAAATAGGACATGATAACATCATTGGTAATGCATAACGCATAATATAACGCATCTTTTTTGTGACATAATTAGTTTAGCGGTTTTTCATAGCTTGTTGGTCGCGACCCCGGGGTCGAACGACCCTTTCACAGGGGTCGCCTGAGACCACCGGAAAACACGTATTTACACATTTTTCTCACAATAACTTTATGGTTGGTATGGTTGGGGGTCACCACAACTTGAGCAACTGTATTAAAGAGTCGCGGCATTAGGATGGTTGAAAACCACTGATTTAGTGAATCCCTGTGATTCTTCCTTTATGTGCTTGTGAGTGCTGACACTGTGCATGCTGCCACTAACCACACTTGCATGCTGACTCTGTGCATGACACCGCAGCCATGTTATTCTTGTCGTTTATTGAGCATGCTACCACTTGCTTCCTTTGCAGTGATTGTAAAGCGCGTAGAAAGAGATTGATTTCTATGACGGCGCTTTATGAAATGCATTATTATTACTATTATCGACAGTATTATTGCTGACGGTCATGAGGTGCAGAAATAGGGGATGGCCTAGGTCACTGCCAAGCTACCGGGGGGGGGGCAATTCCCTCGGCAGGTCTCGTTGTCCCTCGCGGAGGTTCGGGACGGCCATTTGAGCAGCGCGTTCGCGGACGCGAGCGCGCTGCTCCGCTCTGCGTGCGTGCGGCGGCGTACCAGCTTTCGTAGTTCCACACTCGGACGGACCGGTCTGTCGAGCACGTGGCCACGAGCGGCTTGCGCATGCAGACGTCGAGGCCGGTGACTTGACCCGAGTGGAAAGCTTGCGCCAAGAGCTCAAAGTAAGTGGAGTCGCCTTGTTGCTGCAAAGAATGAATCTCAACCCGGAATTGCGATGGAAACGACGGCAGCAGAATTGTATCGTCTGCCCGTGGCGCGGCAGTCGTGGCTGCAGCAAGGTCGCCCGCGCACGCTGGCAATGCAAGCCGCGTTCCGAAGGCAACGCAACACTAAACCGCTTCGCCGGCCGGCTGTGCCGTTGAAGCACACCGCGAGGCAACCGCGCATCGCCGTAACTAGGCAACACCATCGGGCGCTGAGCGAATGGCAACAGCAGAGCCAACTCACGGACATCTCCTGATAGTATTCGGCCACGGCACGCTCGTGTGGACGGCTGTGCTGCCGATGCGGCGGCCTTTTTTTGGCCTGACAGAACAACGCCGACGGGTCGTAATAAGCATCGCCACGCGACCCCGCGCACAGTCAGGTACGGGCGCAGTTCGTCTCGCCGTTCGAACTTCAGAACACTTTTTTTTAAATTTCGAGACAGAAATTACATTTAAAATGAATGAGCAACATCTTGACCGGGAGCTTTTCCGAACCTCTGAGAGTCCACGGATCTAAAGTTAGCTAGGTTTCGTTACTGTCGCATGAGTTAGCACCGGACGAGCCTCTATTATTGATTTGATGGCCACGAGTTTGCTTACATTTTTGCCACCGCTAGAACTAGGCGCGCGTGGTGGCTATTGGGCTGCAAACCGCGGAAATACGCCAGCTTCTCGTAGCGCATGCTGTTTCCACACGTGAATCGTTCGCTGCCGGCTAAGGCTCGCGCTGCAGCTGCACATTCCGTTGTCCCTTGTCAGTAGCGCGTACCATAACGGCTTTTAAAAAGGACCGAGAAAGAAACTATTTAGAATAAAGAATAAATATCTATAAAGAAACTCTCATTCGATATTTTATCTCTCTTCAATGCTATTCTTTGTATGGGCATGAGGCCGCGATCCGTAGGATAAGAGGAGTGCTGCGACTGGTCACGTGACTGCACGCTCGCACGGATAAAAGCGGTGGCAGAGCGTAACAAGGTGCCACCCAGGAGCAGATAGGAAGGAGCAGGGAGCGCCGGAAATCGGAAGGAAAAAATGGTCACGCGGTTCGGCACTCGAGCTTAATTAAGCTTAAGCTTGCAAGCTTCATCGCAGACCCACAGAACACAGTCTGCAGGAACTTTTATACAGGAAAACGGGAGAGAAACTGACCGGGTTCAACAAATAAAACGCCGCTGCCCTGCCGAAGCGGCGCGGCGTCGCACCTTGTGCAGCTTAACTGTTGAGAGGATTTTTTTCTCGGCTCGCGATGACGGGGCCGCACACAGCGCAACATTGCGGTGCGAGAGCCTCGTTCAAATCGTCATGGAAGCAAAGGACACCTCTCGGAAGCGAGCTCAGAAGTCGCTGGGACTTGGGAAATGCAAAAGAAAATAACTAGCTAATTTAATAGCCTCTTTTTTCTTAGAGATAGAAGAGCCCCAAAGGCTATCACCGCCGCTTACAGCGGCAGTAAAGGATTGGCCACCGCAGGATTCGAACCCACGACCTCGGGAGCGAGGCTGTGGAAAGCTACCGTCAATGACATTGCTCACAAGTGCGTGTGTGACTCTGCAACACGATACCGGCTAGGTCCGGCACGTGATCTTTTGCGGCTGTGGCGGCTCGTTTGAACGAAGTAGGTGCCAAACCGTCCACCGGAAGTTGGAGCAAAGGCCGCGCGCTCCGCGGTAAGGGCGGCGTGGTTGTCACGAGACCGAAACCGGTAGCTCGCTGCACCCAAGGGAAAAAAGCACTTGCCACTAATTCGAGTCTCGGAGTGAATTTTATCCGAAAAACCGAGACTCACCTTGACTAACTCGGCGCTGGAGAGCGCTATGTGGTAAAGCTGGTTTTGATCCGTGGTGACGATCAGCTGCTCTTCGGAAGGACTGACGGCCATTGACGTCACCAGCTGCTGCTCGGCCTTAGACGGGTCGCTGCTGTTGCTGTCTGCGGGGACCTTGATCTCTCGCGCCTTCTTGAAGTATTCCTTGTCGTCGGTCTTCTCGAACCAGGCCACTGTACCGGGCCCGCAGGAGCAGACAAAACCTTTCGAGAAGGCCACTATGGATGTAATACTCGGAGCGACGGTCGATTTCGAGTCCGCTTCTCTCGGAGCCGACGCAGACCTGACGCAAAGGCGAGAGAGTCGCGCTCGGCGCGAGCCAGCGAGAGACGCGAACTAGGGAGGAAGCTCCTTCATTACTAGCAGAGCTTGGCGAGCTCGTTTCAAGCAAGTCTGCAGGCGTCGCTAGCGGCGCGAAAAAAACAACACAAAAAACCACAGGCACGCAGCAAGCGCGACCGCTCGCCAGCGGCTGCAGGCGCAGGCGCAGGTACTGCGAGCAGGCGTCCTTCTTCCTGCTTGCCCATGCGACTCCGGCGTTTGCGAGCCGTCGAAGGAAAGAGAGAGAGAAAGAGAGAGAGAAAGAGAGAGGGAGAGAGAGAGGGAGAGAGAGAGAGAGAGAGAGAGAGAGAGAGAGAGAGAGAGAGAGAGAGAGAGGGAGAGGGAGAGTGAGCGAAAGAGAGAGAGAGAGAAGGAAAGAGAGAAATAGAGAGAGAGTGAGAGAGGGAGAGGCAGGGTGAGCGAAAGAGAGAGAGGGAAAGGAAGAGAGAAAGGAAAAGAGAAAGAGAGAGAGAGAAAAAAAGAGAGATAGAGAGAGAGAAAGAGAGGGAGAGAGAAAGAGGGAGAAAGAGAGAGAGAGAGAGAGAGAGAGAGAGAGAGAGAGAGAGAGAGAGAGAGAGAGAGAGAGAGAGAGAGAGGGGGGGGGGTAGAGAGCGCTGCTTCGGGTGCGGTTTTCGCCGAAAGAAAGTGGAGACGACGACCGAGACTTACTTGTTGCCTCCATCTTTCTTTGCGGCCATGGTAAGATTGAACTCATTCTTCAACTCGCCGGCTTCAAACAAGAGCAGCTTCCCGCTGTCGGTGCCCACGATGACGCGATCGTCGGACACCCAGGCCTGGCAGAGATAATTCTGCAGCTCGAGCTTCTGGAAGGCGAACTGCTTCAGGTTCCCTTCGCTGTACCTAAACAGCTTGAAGATGCCGTTTCCGACGACGCAAATCTGCGTGTTGTCCTGCGGATTAAATGACACCTTCAAGAGAGAAAAAAGCGACGCTCCTAGATAATAATGATAATAATAATAATCCAGTCGTATAGTGCCCTCAGAGAACCAAATCTCCTGATAGGCACTTTAGAAATGCTGCAGATTAAGCTTCCGGCCCGCTGCGTCACTATCCGCGCTGAGCTGAACGCGATGGCTAACCTGGTAGACGGCAGGATTGCCCTGTGGGTTGCTCGTTCGCGCCGTTGCCATTATCTTGGATTTCTCCCACGTCCAATACAGCAGAGTCCAATCTGGACGGCCACCCTGGGCGATTAGGTACTTGGAGTCGGGCGAGAATGCCAGGCTGACGTATTCGCTCGACTGTACCTCTGCTGATGTCAAGACTTTCTTCTTTCGCAGCGAATGAAGGTCATATATAGTCACCGCGGCCTTTTCTTCGCCTTTCTCAGCTATGGCGATGTAGCGTCTGTTCGGGCTTATGGCGATGGCTGTCATGGTGTTGCCTTTCTCCGAGACAGCGATGAATTTCTGCAACTTCTGATCGCTATTGTAGAGGACGCAGTATGCTCCGGCAGGGTAGACGATGGTGGCTTCATCTTGATAGAATATATTACCCGCCACTCCGGTCTTCAGACCGAATACGTGCCTCGTCTGCGCTATGGCTATAGACATGGCTTCGGTGTCCAATGAGGCTTAGTCGCAGAGCGGAAGAGGTAGCAGATACTCCTGAAGAAGCTGCGTTCCGTCAGGATGATACTCCACTGTGACAGCGCAAAACACAAGCATGTATTCAGAGAGTTAATATCACACAATATCAAATTTCCGATCAGCAGCCATTGTACAAATGCACGATGCCCGAAGACAAGACTCAAGCATCCACGTCAGACAGGGTGGGTGGGGAGCACAAGTAAAGGTCTGAGGTCTCCCCCGCCGCCGCCAAAAACGAGCGCATTCGGTTGCCAGAAAAGGCTACAGAGACAAAGTATTAAGAGAGACCGCTAGGAAATCTCGCGCGACCTCACGCATACTCCAAGGGGGTGCTAGAATTCAACCTGTGCGTGCAAGTACGCGACGCTTCATTATCGAACCCGCTATGCCAGTTCCAAAGAGTCTTAGCCGTGCTTCCATTCAGTACGAACAGTAGCTGCAGCAGTAGTAGCAGCGGCGGCGGCGGCGGCGGCGGCGGCGGCGGCGGCAGCAGCAGCAGCAGACGGTTTGTTAGGGCTTTGGATTCATGACAAGTAGCTAGCAAAATGACATCGTTCTATAGTTTTTCTCGTGTTATACCAAAGGCTGATCTACAATGGTCTCCACCGGACGCAGCATCGCCGGCTCAGGCGTGGACCGTGCGCCTAGCGCGACTAGGCGTCGTTTGGTGTCATGAATATAGCCCACACTGTTGCAATACGGCAGATTCCCGACAAAAGCGAAAGTGGAGCCTCACCTCGCTATCGAATCGTCCGTCCGCACTCCCCAGTCTGAATACTCATCGCGGGCGCAGCGCGACTGGCCGTTGCTAGGTAGCTGACCTCGGTACGCTGAATGGCCTTGCCGGCGACCGGAAGCAGAACGGGTCCGGCCGGCTGCCGCTCGACGATGTCCGCTGGCGCGGTGGATGAAACCTCTGGGCCCTAGGTCCGCGACGACGTCGAGTTGGCAGAAGTCGTCGCTGCATAATATTCAAAAGTTGGGTCAGTCAGCGGGCCATTTCAATGTCTTTTGCATCTGTCCTTCTAGGTGCAGCCTCCCAGTTCATACTCTGTTCGCCCCCGCTGCAGCAGTGAAACGGCGAGTCCTAGATCAGCCAGACTATGCCTGCCGAGATACTATTCGTTGTTCCTGAATTATAAAAAAAATTAGAAAATTTCTACGTGAGAAGCTTTGATTAAGTGCTACAAGAGCCGAAGTGATGTAATTGGCGGTCGGTTTTTCCCTAGACCTTGAGCCAGGCGGCAGGAGTTGCGCCCGAGGCTATTTTATGTGCCGGCCGGCAGTTGAGTGGTGCTCTGGGCGCTGTACGAGAGATTTTCTACAGAACGACTAATGACAGACACGTGTAATTTTTCACCGCTTTCGAATATTCTACGCCATGGAGACGGACTTGTCATCTTAAGCTATGGGCGCTCTTCGTGGCCGTGTCCCGTGTCACGTGGGCGCACGTGTGGCGCAGTGACGCTGCACCTACCAGTCGCTAGCCGCAGTTCAAAGATTCAAAGTTTGACCGGTATTTTTGCGACCGTCGGCTGCTGGGACGTGCACTGTTGCAAGCGCCGCGTTTTCGGCCGAGTTCTGTCCCTATGAGAAAAAGTCGCAGCACCCACCGTTTGCTAGAGCGCTGCCATGCTTTCGGATTTCCAGCACCGAGTACGCTAAGCTGTCGACTCATTTCCGTCTGTCCGGCGTCGGCGCAGCCTCCCAGGTCGCACGCAGTTCGCTGCAGCGGAAGCGCAACCGAGGGGGTCACTTGTTCGCTCGAATGGGCGCCAGTGTTGCTGACGCGTCGCGAGGGTCGTGTCTTTCGCGGCTAATTTGGCTCGTCGTGCGATCGAGCGCAATCCAACAGGCTCTCTGGCCTGCCGCTTTCGGTGAGCAGTGTTCGTTTTCCGCGGTACTGAACGAGAATCCGGCATCTGACCTCCACACAGGTTCAATGGAGCTCTTATAGTCAAGCCAATGTCGCGAAGGGAGCTTTGTCGAGCCGACGCGACATGGAGCTTTAACGGACACGTCGCTTTCGGCTCCATCGCCTTTAGGATGCCGAGTCTCTACTGTCGCTGTATTTGCTCGTTGCACGAAACACATGGCGATAAACTTCGGGAGTGTCCGCTCTGCCCTAACCAGCTAGGGACGCGCTTGACAAACTGCGAAATCGAACCGAATGACGGAGCGAGCGAGTGAAAGGGAGGGGGCATGGTGGCGGTGGAAATACCTTTGAGTTTGCTCGCATGGGGCTAACGTGTCTCACCAAGCCGAGCGCTTTGGTAGTGAGGCAGCTGCAGCGAACGAGCGGACTCTCCAGGCGAAACCTTGCGCACACATCGAAGTCTGCTCCACGGTGTTCGCTCAGCTTACGCATCGCCCAAATCTGATCTATTTTCGTTAGCCGGCTAGCGGTAGGCTCGAGCCTTAGCCGATGATCCTGCCAGGTGACACACTGAGGACTAGCAGCGACTGTGGCGAATCCATCACTGCTATGCTGAACAAGTCGCGACATAATAATAATAGTAGCAACAAAGCATGGATATATCGCTTGAAAGGAACTAAATTTCTTTTCAGGCACATTGCTTATGCTGGAAGGAAGCATGTCTATTGGCTAGTGATTAAATGCGTATTGTCTGCACTCATAAGCACACCAAGGATAATTCACACGAATGTCGCTCTGAAAGTGCTCTGAAGAACGGGTTGGTTTTAGGCTTCTTTTAAGATGTCTAGTCAGGGAAGGATTCGCGATGTCGGTAGAGAGCGAGTTCTAGTCTTCAGAAGCAGAGAAACTGAAGGCATGATTTCTAATAGATTTGAGGTTGTTTAGTGGCACAGCAGAACGACCAGGGCCTGAAGAGCCGGTGGTACGATGCCAAGTATTTAGGATTAGGAAGTATTTTAGACTGAAAGACCGGATTTAGAGGATTAATGGGCCAAAAGTGGCTGACAGAACCTTAAAGTTAATACCCTGATTAATGGAGAGCCGGTGCTGGTCGGTGAGAAGTGGTGTGATGTGGCAGTTGCAACGATCGCGACAAAGAAGCCTAGCTGCTGAGTTGTCCACTAAGTTGAAGCATGTTACTGAATAGGTTGGAAGACCTGTATGTAGCAAGTTGCTGATGTCTAGACAGGATGCCATGTTCGTGTCAGCACCCATCAGACAACAGCAAGAGACTACGAATGCCTACGTATGCATATGTTTATAGACAGGTATAGATACTTGATGCCTGTATATGCATGCATATAGCTGCTGACGTAGCACTTTTACCTGTATAAGATGCCTGCAAACAGGTGGAGATGTATAATATATACAGCAGGTACAACGGTAGTAGCTTGGCACCAAGCGTTTGAATTCATTCACGCATTTCACTCCGGGATTCGGCTAGTAGCTAGTACGTGAGTACTAGAGTACGCTAGTGGAAATTTAAAGCCGACTCTTTAAAGCGCTGTATTGAATGTCAAACGAAAATTAGTCTACGTTGCTCAAACGGTAGAGCACTGGGTCGGTAACCCAGATGTTCCACGATCATTCCTCATTCCTGAAATTTTTTTCCGTCTAGGTCGCTGTATTTAAAAAAATAAACATAAAAGCTGCAGTATATAAATTTATGCCTAGGTATAAATAAATATATATATATGTACGCATGTGTACAATGTAAATATAAACTGACATACATACGTAAGTACAGAGGTACATTGTAGTATACATAAGCATGCTTGCAGGAAATGTATTATACTGAAGATTTACGGTCCATACAAACGTTATTGTCCAAGGCAGCCGCAACTGATCGGTAATATAGCAGTGAAACGTACCAAAAGGGCTATCGCTGAGCTAGAAAGGAAGATTAGTCCACCTTAGTCTTCTAATATGGAACTGCAGAGGGGTAAGAGTCGAGAAGTTATATGTGAAGAGGCTAGGGTCCTACCCTTAGCTACCTGAGTATGCGTAGGCTTGTCGACAGATAAACCGCTCAACCCCGACCGACGCAAATGGAACTGCGAAACTAGTATCGCGAGTTGTGAAAGTCTCACAGCAACGCAAAGAAAATCTTTCGGTGCAAAGAAAATCTTTCGGTGCACAATGCTATCCTGAAATACTCCAGTCACTCATAGCTTCTCGTCTGGCTCCAGGCGGGCCATTACAGAATTGTAAAATTATGTGTGGGACCGCTGAATAGCTACTACGGGCGAAGCACTCGCTCTAAAGCACAAGAGCTACAACCAAAACAGCGTTAAGCTCGATATTTCCTCGAAATTGGCCTCTAAAGCCCAGGCCGAGCCGATGACCGAGCACTTGAACTGGCCGGGCCAACGACTGCCTGACTTTTATATTGATAATAATAATACATTTGATATACTGCCCTCTGAGAACTTAATCTCTTTCTGGGCACTCTACATTTGCTGCAAAGGAAGCATGATTGAAGGGTTAGTGGTAGCTCAATGACAACAAGAGCTTTAGAGGTCACTCCGCATGGAAATGCATGTGCGAAATAGCGTAACATTTTCTTGGCGACCTAGAATGCCCGTCGCTTGCTACAGAGAGCCGAGCGAGCAGCTTTGAATGGTTTCACTTGGGAATGTCATGTCCGTCGAAGTTATTCATTGTACCAACGGGGGCAGAGGGGCCTCTGAAGGGTTAGTTTGTAGAGTTGCTGACTGTCTTCGGCCGCTCTAGCCGCAGACAGTAGGGTATCTTGGTCGTGCGTGTATTTAATTGCCCGTATGACCACAATTACTTTCTGCAACGGCTTGGATCAGCTGTGTACTATTTAAAAGGCGCGAAGTGGCTGCTTCTCCCCTGAAATACTCGCCGAAACATCGGCGCACACGTCACGGGTGCCGTTCCGAATGCAGAAGAAGAAGAGTGACTGGTAGGGAGCTCTCATTGGCCTCGGATGGGTGCAGCCGATGAATCGGAGCTCGACTGCATCGATACTCGCAGGTGCGCCGACTGTAAGCAGGTGCGCCGACGGTTGCAGAGCACGACAGCAGTGGTGAATGCCCACACCTTAATAAAAGCAAGGCCGTGCCATTAACGCAGGGCGAGTCTATTCTCTATTCCATAGCCACTGAGAGGAAAGATTGAACAGAATCAAATAACACACACGCGCACACACACACACACACCCACACACACACCCCCCCCCCCACACACCCCCCCCCACACACACACACACACACACACACACACACACATGTATATGTGTATATATATATATATATATATATATATATATATATATATATATATATAATCTATTTGTATGACACCCTAAGAGAACTTAATCTCTATACCGACGCTTCACATATGCCACGGGGCTCAAGCCCACGACCTAGGCCAGACCTCGGTAGGGGCGAGCACCTTAATCGAACGGCCAAACCAGCTCGGCAATCATAATGTAAAGCTGTTGAGCTCGAAGCGTGTATTACAGGCTGAGTCGTTCGAAGCCCCAGCGCGATTTACTATCTCTTGAATTGGGCTTTGTAGTCCCTCTAAACCGTGATTGGGAAACCTGATTCCAAATTGCGAGAATTAAAGTGTCTCTAATCATCTCAAGAACTATCAGTATCTAATTAACGCTTTGGTACACACACGTTTCACGAATTATTCAGTATAATTTCCTTTACGTAGATCAGCCTATTCGACAACCACTTACAGGCATCTGTGTACAGCACCAGTCATAGCGTGCAAAACAGTAGCTACAGCATCTCTCACTTAATGTAATGTAATGTATCTCCTTGTGTAACTCCAAAAAGTCACAAAGACTATGTGGGTGTTACGCAGGAGTGCTTTGTATAGCGCACTCACAGCCTAAGCGGCTTTCGGTACGCATTCGGTAGCCAACAGACTTCGTCTCACCCAACAAAGAGAAAGTGGGAAGTATAGTAGAGTCAGGAGAGCAGTTGAGGTAGTGAGTAGCATGGAAGTAGCAGCTCAGGACCGCTGAAAAGGATGAGCCATAGTCGGCAGTAGGAGAGTAGTTTACGTTATTAAGAATTGTGGAAGCGAGTTCCACAGTCTAGGACCTGCAGAGCTAAAGCTTGTGTCGCCAACGGTCTTTAAGCGGAAGAATGGGACAGCTAATTTATTGTCCGCACAGGACCTGAGGGCGCGAACAGGCTGAAACTGGTGCAGCAGTTCAACAAGGTACGAAGGAGCTAAGCCATGGTGGGCCTTGTGGGTCAGCGTAAGAACTTTGCTCTGTTTCCGTTGCTCAACTGGCATCCATCCTAGCTCTTTTAGCAAAGGAGAAACCTCTCGGACTTGAAGACTAGCTTTGCAGCCATATTCATAGCCAGCTGCAGTGGCCTAGTTGCTTTCTTTGGTAGCCCAGCCAAAGGGGAATTACAATAGTCAAGCCGAGACAGAACTAAGGAGCCAGTTAAATTCTTTGCAAGCAACTGTGGGAAACAGCTCCTGATCTTGGATAGGGATCGGACGTGATGGCTAGCTGTGGAAGCAGTCTTCTGAATGAAGCTTTCAAAAAATTGAGGCAGCTGTCGAAAACGACACCTAAATTTCGTAGTGATGGCCGCACAACTGCATCACCTATTAGAAGAGCAAAGCTTTTTGATCTAGCCACACGCTTAGGGCGTCCTATGAGCAGCAGTTCGGTTTTATTGTCATTTAATTTCAGGAAGTTTTCCGACATCCAGGATCGAATGTCGGCAAGGCAAGCATTAAGTTTCTCAGTAGCTGCAGCAGATTCCGACGGTTTGAATGACGAATACAGCTGAGTATCGTAAGCATAAAAATGATATCCTATTCCACGGGCCTTAATCACTTTTTCAAGACGTAGAATATAAACGAAGTACAGCAAGGGACCGAGTACAGACCCTTGAGGGAGTCCACAGGCGACCGGTCTCGTGTATGAGACCTAGCCCAAAGAACTACTGACTACCTCCAATTTACTAAATGTCTAGATATATTTTCCGAACGATAGACCGTGACTTATCCTATTCCTGTTGACTATAGTCTAGTATATATAGTCTAGTCACTTATAGTCTCTAGACCTGTTATAATTTGGATGATATCGCTTGGAAAATTTTTTACTGCCCCTCCTTAAAGTTAAGGCCACCCTCGGCCAGAACGATACAAGTAACCTAACTTAAACGCATTTGGTAGACGTCTACATTTCTCTCGTTAAGTCTTATGACCAAATACTACCGAAGGTTTTCAGGTGCCTTCTTTTTCGCGGTCGTTGTAGCTGAAAGCGGTCATAGCATCGAGCTTGGTTTTGATGCATTCCTGAATATTCGATTTCCTGATCGTCGGGTTACCATGACTTCAGGTTGCTGGAGGCAGGCGAGCGCCATTAGCTTCAGCCCTATCTCAGTAGCACCTGAAACTATCTCAAAACTAGAACAACAATATTTCACAGAAGATGTGGAAGTGCAAACCTCCATGCACCGTTACACAAGCACTTGTGATCGAGACTTATCATGCCCATCTCTTAGCAAGGTACAAACCAGCTTTGTCTTTGCCCGTGAGTAGTGCGCTCAAACTTCACGACCCAATTTGCTGGTTTGAATCGAGTAATGGAAAATCCTGTCAGGCCCACTGCAAGCGGTGGTGATATCCGTAATCGCATGCCGCCTCCGAGCAGCTGTCACTTAGCCTCTTAATTAAGGGAGCGGACCGGTGCCCTTTGGGCACTATGCGCTTACTGTTTAGCCTGCTCGCCCAAGCAGTGGAGAACAGCGGCTGCTTGATGCTCTGGTTACTTCATGGATTGAACTCCAGATCAGGCGGGCATGTGGTTTCGCTTAATTGATGGCGCTGCCCTCGATCGTTGTACGAGTGATAATGCATGCCTCCAGCCTACGACAGTGCCTCGCCTAAATGTTATCTGCCGGTACTAGGCTGGAGGGCCCTCCCGACCTCCGACTAGCCAAGTCGGAGCGCAGGGTTCCTACTGCTACGCCTTAGCAATAACGCTAACGAACCAGAGCCCAGCGTTCCTGAATGGCAGACGACAGAAGCCGCGGTGATCATTAACGTCTGCGGGACGGGAGCGATGCTATCTCCTGCTCCGTGAGTATCGGAATAAACTGGTGGTGTTGCTCGTCGGCTGGCGTTCTGTGCTGTGCAAGACGGCAACAAAACACAATTTTCATCGAATTTCACATTTCTACGTGCTAAAAGTGAAATCGTAAGACTTTCAAGCTATTTTGCACGTTAATTGTCAACAATGCACGGCAATCGACAGCAAGGGCAGCGACCAATACCGAAATCAGTGGCAAATCGACGAGAAATCGGCTGGACCAAGCTCCAATTCTGATTCCATCTCACTTCGCCGAGTACATACTTCCAACCCTTTCTGACCCAGCTCTGACCGCTCAATCTTGGGCAATGCATGGCAATCGATGGCAATGGCTTAGGAAAATACAGCAATCTATTATGATCCATCGCAAATCACTGGAAAGTGGCTGGGCCAAGACCAAATTTATCTTACCTGTCACAGCTCACTCACAGTGTTTAACGTGCAATCACATCCTTTCAACCAATCTCGCACGTACAATCACGAGCAATAAATGGCAATCGACAGCAATGGCCCGGAACAATAGCCCAATTCGTAGCAAATTGACGAGAAATTGCCTGCTCGAAGTCCCAATTGTCATTACATATAACATTCCGCACTTAAAGTAAAACCTCGGAATTTTCAAGCTTTGTTCGTTAGATGTCAGCAATGCACGACAATCCACAGCAATGGTAGGGGCCGATAGCGAAATCCCTGGAAAATTGACAAGATTGGCTGCAATAAACTGCAACTCTTATTCCACGTAGCATGTAACTGTGCAAGCGCATATTTTTCACCCATTGTTAGCACTCAATCGACGGCAACGTACGGCAATTGACGGCAATGGCCCGGGGAAATACGCCAATCTACAACGGTCCGTTACAAATGGATTGGCAGCTGCTGAGAGAAGCTCCAACTTTTCTTGCGTATTGCACTACACTGCAATAAAAGTGTAGCCACATCCTTTTAAACAATTGACAAAGGCACAATTCGATGGCAATACGCGGCAATCGATGGCATAGGGCCGAGACAATACAGCAATCTGTTTCAAATTTTCTGGAAATTGGCTGTTTAAATATGTAATTATCTTACCACATAACGCTCACTGTGGGCCTACATACTGTCATTTCTGCGTTCAACGTTGGGAAATACATGGCAATCGATGGCAATAGCCCGAGAGAATACACAAATCTATGATTGTCTCTTACAATTACAAACAAAGCTGGTGGGAGAAGATCCAATTTCTCGTGAGTATTACAGTGCTCTGTATTAAAAGTGCAAACGTGTCCTTTCAACTAATCGCGAACGTACATTCGAGGGCAATACACGGCAATCGACGGCAATAGCCTGGGAAATTACGGAAATCTATAAAAGTCCATTAAAAATAGGCTGGACGCTGCTGGGTGACCCTCCCATTTAGATTTCTCGTTCGTATACACTCTATTTTTGGTACACCCGGGAAACGCCATCGGTAATTCTAGCTCTCGGTCACCGGATTGAAATAAAACGACAATGGCCCATGCCAATATAGCAATCTTCTGTAAAGCAATACAAACTGGAGCTCGGTTCAATCTATTTCGACTTTCTTTGGAGTGGATTCGGTGGATTGAAGTGGACTGCGGTTTCGACCCGGGCTACTGCAGTCGATTGCAGCAGAGCGCATTGCACGAGAACGGCCGCGCCCGTGCGAGTGAAACTTTGCAAGTGCAATTGTCGCAGAGTTTACTGCTGCATGCATGCGATCAAAGAAAAAGGAGCTTTTCGAAGAAGATTTCTTTCGTTTCCCGGTGGATTAGCAGTAGATTGTGGTACTGGCCTTTGCCGCTTCGATGTTATTTCAATAAACTCCGCGAGAACGCGTGAGTGGAATCGTGAACAAATTTTCCAGATACATTCTGCGCATGGCTTAGTTTGATATTCCAAGCTTTTTTGGAGCTGCTTGCAGCTGGTTCGTGGCGGATTTGCGGGAACTAGAATGGAATGCGGTGGATTTCGGCGGATTGCGGTACAGGCGTCCAGCGTCTCGAAGCTCATTTGCGTAAGTTTGCGTGAGCGTAGCGATATAAAATTTGGCGGATAGATAAATCAAACGTGTACTACGATATCAGCAAAAAATTTGAGCTCGGCAATGCTAGTATCTGGTCAATGTTAGCATAATTAGAATGGATTTCGGTGGATTGCTGTAATTCGTCGAACCCGCAGCAAAGCACCTAGATAGAGATTCAGCTCACTTATGGTGCTACGCAGACGATTTATTGCTGTTAATATTGTTATCCTAAGCTGAAGATTCTCACAGCCTGCATCTTTGGAACAGGTCCAAGCCCAGCAGTCTACTTCATGTATGTCAAAGTATTGATGCACTTCCAAGAGGATGTTTCCTGGCGCTTTGCTGCTGCGTTCACTTCCTGGTTCTTTGCTGCTGGTTTGAGATGGTTCTTTACTACTGGTAGGATTGAAATTTGCAGGTGTTGCTTGAAGATTGGCGGCCGTTAATATCCTCTATACATGTGATAAAGTGCCCTCGGAGAACTCAATCTCTTTCTGGGCGCTTTACATTTCCTGCAAAGGAAGCACAACCCACTTCTGTTAAGCTCACGTAGTGGACCGATTGTCTGTACATATTAACGCTGCCCTCTACCTGAACCGCCACCTCCACCTGTACCGAATGACTGGCTTTAGTCCAGTGTCTGCCGGTTAGCAGTGAACTCGCCCCGACAGATGATGGTCTACGATTGGCTCAAAAACTGCAGGGGAAACGCGGCATTGCACGCGGGATGCCATGCAAAAGCCGACGCAGCAGTGGCTGCTAGAATTGAATGCCGCTTCCCTTTCATCTGTGACGGAACGAAGCGAACAGTGAGCTCACCAGTCGGAAGGATGTGAGACAATGGATAAAGGCACCGCTTCAAACCTGCCGACATTTCGGCCGTTCGTTCCGTATCTCGTCCGCGATCGGCTACATATTTGGCCGTGAACGATATCGCGAAGAATAAATGCTTTGGATACTTTCAATTTGTAACTTTGTATTTTTAAACCTGGTATTACGCAGAAATGGGAAAACCTAACTCTCCAAAATGAGCTCGTCAGCATATTTCTTGCAGCATGAGTCCACAATCGGAGTTTCCTATCTCAAAGGGACTGCGTTACAGCACGGTCACATTAGCTCCACAGCCAAGTCGACCGAATTTCATTTACGTAACATAGCAAGAATTTGGGAATGCTTAGACTGGAATACAGCATCCGAGTTGATCCTTGCACCTTTTACATCCCATCTTGATCTCCAAACCTTACTACTCGCAGGCCACGTGACTTATGCAATAATCGGCTTCCGGTTGATGTAAAACTCTGCGGCTTGGACTTTGTCTTTGTCGCGAACGTTACGATGGCCACATTATACCGCCTCTCACCGACCAACACTGGATTCTCATCAAGCATTCTATTGAATTCAATGGCTTGTCGCTAGAGATCCTTTCATTTTCTTGCTCTGACCGAGCGCCACCAGCATCGCTGCTCGCTTCGCTGTTTACATTTTCTTCGACAAGCTTGATAGATCGTTAGGCTCTGCACAGCTGCTATTTCGAGAACGCAACATTCGCTCAGATGTGCAGCACTAGCGAACTAGTGTGGACCGTGCAGTAGCCACGACATCTGGGCGTAAAAGTGAAATGGAAGATTTTCAGAATAAAAAGACGCGTCTTTTATTCTTACACGTATTTCATTGACATTCACCCGAGATATTTCCAGCTCGGGCAGCAGCAAATACTAGTTATCGTGCACGCGTATACGATTTAAAGGGAGCATTCCGATGAGGCTACAGAGATCACAAATGCAGGCCGATTCAATGGGCATTTCCATAATTGTTGCTATGTACTCCACACGACACCGGGCTAACTAATTAAGCTAACTAATTCGGAGTGCGCTGCTTCCAAGCGAACGTGGCCCTGGCAGAATAAAGAAATACCTGGATCACGAGCCAGAGGTTGAAAGTGGAGAAGTAGTCACTTCGTCGTGGTCGCGGCATGGCGATAGTTCAACCTGTCCTTCGAACCGTTTCGTTTGAAACCTTCGGAGCGTCAGATTGCATCGGTAGTTGCGAATACATATCTTCTATCTTTGACTGATCCAGATGATATAAAGAAATTGTAGTCAGATTTTGTATGTGGACTTAAGTTCGGCAATAATAATAACAATACAATTGATTACGCCCCCTCAGAGAACTCAATCTCTTTCTAGGCGCTTTACATTTGCTGCAAAGGAAACACGATCAAACGGTGAGTGGTATCGTGCTTGATAAGCAACAAGAATAACATGGTTAGTGGTGAAACGTTGGATGAGAGCCAACTTTATATGCTGTAAAGTTTTAATGGCATTATAAGGGGCTGAACTTCCACCCAAATTGAAATAGTGCGTAACAATGCGACGTGACATCGTAGCTTAAGGATTAGGAATAGCACGTCGTGTCTTCGGCCTACCATACTATTCCGTAAGTGAGTCAGACGAGCTCACCATTTTCTAGGGACCGCAGCAATTGAGCTACTGCGGACTAGAGCCAAGATAGCAAAACAAACAAATTGCAGACAGTGAAACATTAACAAAGCACCGAATATTAGTGCTGGTCTCAGAACAAAGCAGCCAAGGCAGATAGGTTGGCATTAATTCTGTATTAACATTTGCAAACGTCAGGAATGGCTAAACTAGTGGATGACAATCACTTTGCGATAAATAGAGCAACAGCGGCAAAAAATAACTGGCAAATACGACTTACGGTTGAAGTGCTGGGATCAAAGTTCCCCGCGCTTTTCCAGCTCGTTTAAGAGACCAATTCAAAATGGCAAGTTCAAATAGAGAGAGCCAATCCTTCATTGTGAGCCGTAATGGCTCACTAGGTAAGGCGGTTGCTTTTCACGATCTTGGCCCCGAGGTCGCGGGTTCGAATCCTGTGGTGGGCAATCCTTTATCGCTGATGCAAGCGGTGGTGGTGATGGCCGCCAAGGCTCTTCTGTCGCTATACAAAAATAGGCTGTTAAATCAGCTAGTATTTATTTATTTATTTTTATTTATTTATTCATGCGATAGGAAGAATAGTCCAAACGCCGAGAAAGATAAAACCTCTTAAGCCTCTACAGCTTGTTAAGAACATGTTTGCAAGGTTAGCTTGCGAATCCAGAGAATGCAGCATGCATCTTGTTTGCTGAAGGAACTGCGATAGCTCCTGCTTGACCAATAGATACAGAGCGAAATACCGACGAGCCTGAGCATGACCCTGACACTGCGACTCTGACCCTACGACCATGACCCTTACCGTAAAGGCCCACCATGGCCTGGATCCTTTGGTTGTAGGACATCCCCCCGGACGTTTCCCAACCTGGTAGACACTAGGACGCTTATCCCCGGACATTTCCCCCGGGGTAAGACATTCTCCTCTATGTTGATGAATGTATAACTAATATATATATATATATATATATATATATATATATATATATATATATATATATATATATATACATATGTAATCAAATTAAGTTCACGCTTTATTGAAATAAAATCAACTCAGTATAATTGCAAGGATGGATGGATTGGAAAGATGGTTTCTAATGGAGCGAGCGGCGGCGGCGGTTGCGGCGGCGGCGGTTGCGGCGGCGGCGGTTGCGGCGGCGGCGGTTGCGGCGGCGGCGGTTGCGGCGGCGGCGGTAGCGGCGGCGGCGGTAGCGGCGGCGGCGAGTCAAACAGGTCGGTCTCGCGGAAGTTCGGTCCCGCTCGTTCTTTCCAACGCAGCCAGGCTCGTGTTCGTACCCGTCAAAGTGCTTTCCAACGCAGCCAGGCACGTGTTCGTACCCGTCAAAGTGCTTTCCAACGCAGCCAGGCACGTGTTCGTACCCGTCAAAGTGCTTTCCAACGCAGCCAGGCACGTGTTCGTACCCGTCAAAGTGGGCCTCGTGCCGCGCGTTCCTGCAAATGAGCGCGAAGCCTCAGAGGTCTACTGAGTATAACTTCATCTCAAGAGATTTCGTCGCGCCCTAATACGCGCTAATAACAGCGATGAATACGAACAAGGGCGGATTTAGGCGGCGGAGGCGCAGCCCGCCCTTAACCCCAAATCCAAAACCCTTAACCTAAATCCTGAACCCTAAGCTCAAAACCCTAAATTCTAAACCCTAAATCGTAAACCCTATATTGTAAACCCAAAACACTAAATCCTAAACCCTAAACCGTATACCCTAAACCTAAATCCTAAACCCTAAGCCCTAAACCCTATACCCAAGGGACAAATGTCCTAGGGGAAATGTCCATACCCGAGGACGAGTCGGAGTGGGACGAGTCAAAATGGGACGAGTCGGAATGAGACGAGGCGGAATGAGACGAGGCGGAGTTGGACGAGTCGGAGTCGGACGAGAGTTAAAGGCTACTGCTTTCGCTGAATACTTGGCTGCTCACGACGCGGCTTTCGGGGTTGGTTTTTATAACCCTGGTTCCGAGGTCACGGGCTTGAATCCTGCGATGGAGGATTCTTTCTCGCTGCTGCAAGCGGCGGCAATAGCCGCAAAGGCTCTTCTGTCGCTATACAAAAAGAGGCTGTTGAATCAGCTAGTATTTATTTATTTATTGATTGCACGGTTCGACGCGTCTACGGATTTGGACTCAGCATCTGTAGTTATGGGCGTTCTCTAAACGCTGCCTGTTACGCTTGCTGCGGGCGTACCTGCATGCATACGCCACATCGACAAGTCGCTAATCTTGCTGAGTACCATGTGTAGCTATGAGTGGGTGCGCTCTATCGCGAGCGCCATGTGAGCGCGAACACACGCACGGAGTGTCTGGGCGATGGCAGCGTTAGAAAAAAGGAGATTTGATAGGTTTCAAGGTTCCCAGGGGCTGCCGGAAGCCTGATTCCGTGATTGAATTACCAACGCGGGCAACTGCATTTGATTAAAGCAGACAGACGCTGTAGTAAGGTAAAATCCCAAAATTAGCTAAGCAAGAGGACTGAAAAATTATTTGAAAAAACTCGTGTGAACACCAGGCCTGCAGTCAAATACCCATAAAGCACTGTATATATATATATATATATATATATATATATATATATATATATATATATATATATATATATATATATATATATATATATATATATATATATATATATATATATATATATATATATATATATATATATATATATATATATATATATATATATATATATATATATATATATACATATATATATATATATACAGTGTGTGCCCACATCCTCCTCTAAAATAACCTGTGAATCGCGAAACCTCAAGACCCTTGACATCGATGCTGTCCGTGCGAGAATATCTGCTTCACCTCTGCTGCTCAGTCTTCCCTCCGATCTGTCATCATTAATAGATAGCTACAACACGACACTAGCTGACACGCTCGACGAGTTTACACCTCTGAAAAAGCGCACTGTGCGCCCCCGCCCAGACGGCCTATGGTTTACCACAGACATTAAACTAGCCCGGTCTACTAAACGAAAGCTTGAAAAAGCATACAAAATATCCGGACTAACTGTCCATCGACAGTCATATGAAGACTACTGTAGGTCGTACCAATCGATCCTAGCATAGGCCAAGTCTAGCTACTTGAGAAACATTGTTGAATCACAGATGCACAATCCAAAAATGCTGATGTCGACAATAAACAATTTCCTCAACCGTTCCCAGTATAGCTCCTTACCTGATGATCCTTGTGATGATCTAGCCGATCGCTTCTCTCGATTGTTTCTGCAGAACATAGACAAGATCAGAGAATCCATCCCAGCGATGACAACCTCCTCACTAGAATGATGTTCCTCGGCTCCTGGCTGCACCTCAATGTCTGCATTTAAGCAGGTCACTAGTGATCTAGTCCTAAAGTTCGTATCTCAATCAAAGAAGACAACAAGTCCTCTGGACCCTATTCCCGCTGTCCTGCTCCTACGTTGCATTGATCTGCTGCTGCCATGCATAACTAACATCATTAATATGTCATTAGCCTCAGGTCATGTCCCAGCACCTTTCAAAAAAGCTGTAGTCAGGCCACTTCTCAAGAAAGCTATACTAGACCAAGAGAACTTAAGTAACTGCCACCCAGTCTCCCTTCTACCATTCCTATCAAAGACACTGGAACGGGTCGTGGCAGACCAGCTGAACTCATATATCGAAACCTCACACCTTGCTAGTAAGTTCCAGTCTGGCTTTAGAGCTAATCACTCCGCAGAGTCAGCATTGCTTCGGGTATACAACGACCTACTTAGGAATGCAGACATGGGTAGAGTTTCTCTGCTTGTTTTGCTCGATCTTTCGGCAGCTTTTGATACTATCGATCACCAAGTTCTTCTAGAGCGGCTCTCATCTTGCATGGGCATCACTGGCACTGCTCTGCAGTGGTTCAGGTACTATCTCAGTGGGAGACTCCAGAGTATTGACGTGAATGGACAAAGATCATTTGAAGTACCTCTGAAATATGGAGTACCTCAGGGCTCCGTGCTAGGTCTGGTTCTTTTCACGGTTTATACTCTGCCTCTTGCTGATGTGATTTCCAAGCGCAATCTAGGCTTTCACTTCTATGCGGATGACACTCAGTTGTACTTTTGCTTTGATCCCTCCCAGCCTTCGAGCACCTCAAATTCTCTCAGCTCACTTGCTGCATGCATTGATGACATCGCACATGGATGGCAGCAAATTTTCTAAAACTAAACGATAGAACTAACTTACTAGTTATGGGCAAATCCAGTGTGATTCAGAGATCGGAAAGGCTGACTCTCAAAATTGGCTCTGCCAGCATATCTCCAGTTGAATCAGCTCGAAATCTAGCTGTCATATTCCAAAGTGACCTCTCGTTAAACGACCACTTCAGCTCCACAGTCAAATCTGCCTATTTTCAGCTTCATAACATTGCTAAAGTTCGCGCTTGTTTAGATAAGGATACCACATCTAAGTTGGTCCATGCATTCGTGACATCCCGTCTCGACTTCTGCAACTCACTGCTTACTGGCCTACCAGCATGTGCGGTCAAGCGATTGCAGCTGGTGCAAAACTCTGCAGCTAGGCTTGTCTGTCGTGAGCGTCGCAGTTGCCACATTACACCACTTCTCGCTGACCTGAACTGGCTACCAGTCAAGCAACGGATTTACTTCAAGATTTTGTCGCTCACCTTAAGGTCACTTATTTTAATTGCTCCAACCTACATATCTCTCAGATATACTACCCCATCAGGCCAAGCGTCGTACCACCCGCTTTTCGGAATCCAACCGTCTACAAGTACCTCGTACAAACCTTAAATCCTTTGGAAACCGTGCATTTAGTTCGTATGCTCCCAAAGCCTGGAACTCCCACCCGACCTGCGTCACAACATCCCCTGACCTGACCACATTTAAAAGGAACTTAAAAACACACCTATTTAGGACAGCATTTACTGGGTCCCTGTGATTCGTCCTTGATCTGCTTATGGGTGCTAACACTGTGCATGCTGCCACCAACCACATTTGCATGCTGACCCTATGCATGTCACCCCTAACCATATTATTCATTTTGTTTGTTTTTCAATCACGATTTTACTTACCATTCAATTGCATTTCACTTTGCGGCAAATGTAAAGCGCCTAGAGAGAGATTAAGTTCTCCGAGGGCGCTTTATCAAGTGCATTATATATATATATATATATATATATGTGTGTGTGTGTGTGTGTATAGTGCTTTTTGGGTATTTAACTGCAGGCTCGGTGTTCGCACGAGTTTTTTATATATGTTTATATATGTTGTTTTATGTTGTATGTTATATATATTGTTTAAGTTAATACACACACACACACACACATATATATATATATATATATATATATATAGAGAGAGAGATATATATATATAGATATATATAGATATATATATATGGCATGAGAGTCACATGGGGCTTTAATCCCACTAAGCAGACGGACTGACTTTCGGAGGGCTATTCTAGGAGACGTGGCCCTCGTCGTCTCGGCCAGCTCTACACAGTTTTCCTCCTTTTGACTGCCATGGAAACCATCCCAACCGCTGCGACGACGCAGTCGCATTCTCCTTACCACTGAGCTTCTTGGTTCATTAATTTCTCTCAATGGTTTTCGTTATCTATTGTCCCAAAAGAAACTGGCTTTGACGTGCCCCCAAAGCACTAGCAGACAGACAGAACGGGGACAAGCTCCGAGACATGTTCCCAGACAGCGCAGGGAACAAGTCTCGAAGCAGCTCGAAGGCTACCGACTGCCAATATAGCGTTTTGATGGATTTTTTCCTTTAAGGCCCAATTGGACGTGCATTCGTGGAATGTACACCTACCGCGGGTCCAACAGCGGCTGCCACTCGTAATCCCAAGAGCTGACTCGGTCCGCGCTGGGACCAGTACCTCCAATGGTTGGGCACGTAGAGGTTGCCTGTCATCCAAAAGGCAAAGCTAGCGTGGAAACCTAGTCAAACTGCCTTGCAGACGCGTCGGAAATGCCGCCGTTCAGAGATCTCCGGTGACCTCTCAGCCAAGGTCGCCAATCTCGAGGCGTTCGGCAAGATCTGGTCACTGCTGCGATCCCCTTTTAGGAGCACCGAGCCACCTAGAGACGGCTTGACGTCAGAGAGGCGGCCAAATGTTCTCAGTGTTCCGTCTAGGCTGCATAATTTAGCAGACGCCCGATAGCTTATGCTGCTTGTGCTCTTCCGCCGACAGAGGGTACAAACAAAAGTTATGTAGCGCCTCCCCAAGTGGAGCGCTAAATCTCTTTAAAACTTTTTAGCTAAAGCACTGTACATACGCATTCCATTCACCATTTGATCGTGCTTCTTTTGCAGCAATTGTAGAGTGCCTAGAAAGAGATTAGAGTTCTCTGAGGGCGCTTTATCAAATGTATTATTATTATTACAAAAGGAAGCGCATAATGTTTGCAGGTTTTTTCGCACAATTTTTGCGTTCACGAGCGCGTAGGCTAATCAATCACTCGGACGGAGCAGGGGCGGCGAGCTGCAAGCACTTTCTTCGACGCTAGGGCTTGGCGTGGCGGAAGTGGAGGCGGCGGTAGTGGTCGACAGACTCGCGGCCGAACGTCGCTCGCACGCAGCTTCCGCTGCTCCAGCTGCGGCGTCTGTGCGCCGCTGTCTGTTCAGCGCGCCTGACCCCGGAGTGACGACCTCGGAGCGACGGGGCAAAGCTGCAAGACGCGATCCCGAGGCACCGGAGATTATGAAAAGCTTTACATGCGGGAGTAAGCTTGGGCGCAGTCAGCGACGCGACGGCTCGCGGCGGAGGCAAGCCCCGCGCGATCCACCGATCGAGCGGGCGAGGACCGAGTGGAGAGAGAGAGTCGCCGACCGCGACCGGGCACCGCCGGGCACCGCCGGGTCAGGGCTCTCAATTACGCACCGCACGCTACTTTGCACTCGCGGCTGCGGCGAAGTGCGCTCCAGGCGGCTAGCTGGCATTACGAGAGCCGACTCCAGAGAGGCGGCGGCGGCGCGAGCGAGGGCGCGCGCTCAGTGGACGCAGACTCACGCGCGCGACGGTGCGCGCGCGCGCGCGCGCGACCGGAGAGGCGACTCGCCGAGGCTCGACGACGCGCAGCAGCAGGCCGCAGCCGCCGGCGAAGCCCGCCCCGCGATGCGCCGTCTGACTGCGAGCGATCGTTCTGCCTAGGTCCGCCCTGGTTCGACGCGCCACAATGCAGCGGCTGTCGCCGGTGCGCCAGCTCCTGCTCCTGCTCCTGCTCTGCACGACGATCGCCGTCGAGGCGCAGTGGCAGCGCTCCTCCGAACTTCAGGTGAGCGTCGGGCGCGCGCGCGCGCGCGCGCAGAGCTGCCTGCTCCCGTCGCACCGCGGCGGCGCGGGAGCGAGGAGGCGGCGGGGCGAGCGGCGCCGGCGGCCGATTTGTCGTTCTACTCGCCAAGCTCGGTGCGCCGGCGGAACGTCGACTGCCCTTTGTCGCGAGCGAAAAGTAGCGATAGTACAGCGCGACAGTGGGGCCGAAAGATAAAGCGCTACAGCCGAAGACGCGGATTTGGCGAGGGGGCGGGTTGCAAATGCGCGGCTCGCTGTTCGCGTGTCCAGCGACCTCCAGCCGAGAATCCGCTCGCGACTCGCTATCGCGTTGAGACTCTGTAAAATGGTCTCTAGCACGCTGAATGCTGCGACTACAGCGGAGGGTGAGAGAGAGAGAGAGAGAGAAATGTAGTTTGGTCGCACAGCAGAGAGCCAGCCGATGCCCAATGCCGACAGTTTATTCCCACTACCGGAGCCCTCGAGCGCACGGCTCCCCTCACCCCCTACTCTCACCCGACTCTGTCGCAGGCCACTGCCGACTCTGTCGCAGACCACCGCCGACTCTGTCACAGGCCACCGCCGACTCTGTCGCAGGCCACCGCCGCCTCTGTCGCAGGCCACCGCCGACTCTGTCGCGGACCCCGCCGACTCTGTCGCGGACTCCGCCGCCTTCCTCGCGGACGCCGCCGCCGCCTTCCTCGCGGACGCCGCCGCCGCCGCCGCCGCCGCCGCCGCCGCCAGAGAGCCAGCTCTCTGCTGTGCGAACAAACTACAAGCTATTTCTCGGCGGGAGCGACTGTGGCCCGTGTAAACAGGCTGCTGAACTTCGAGAGGGAGACCAAGAAAAGTGGCTACGAACCAAGAGAGAGAGAGAGAGAGAGAGAGAGAGAGAGAGAGAGAGAGAGAGAGAGAGAGAGAGAGAGAGAGAGAGAGAGAGAGAGAGAGAGAGAGAGAGAACGTACAAAGATTTACGCAGGGCTTGATTGAGAGATGGTTAGACGAGCGAGATGGTCCTACGTGGGGGACAATCCGCCACCTCTGAACTTTTCTACCGTGAGTAATTGCCAGCCTTTTTCCGGAAAGCAAATTCACAATACTTTCGCTCTGGGAATACAATTCTATGCCATACAAAGAAGCAGTTGGGTTGAATGCCCAGACTAATACCCACCGGAAGACATACTTTACGGATCTCGTCTCGACTTCTGCAACTCACTGCTTACTGGCCTACCAGCATGTGCGATCAGGCGATTGCAGCTGGTGCAAAACTCTGCAGCTAGGCTTGTCTGTCGTGAGCGTCGCAGTTGCCACATTACTCCACTTCTCGCCGACCTGCACTGGTTACCAGTCAAGCAACGGATTGACTTCAAGGTTTTGTCGCTCACTTTTAGGTCTCTTCATTCTATGGCTCCAGCCTATCTTTCAGATATACTACCCCATCAGGCAAAGCATCGTACCACTCGCTTTTCGGAATCCAACAGTCTAGAAATACCTCGTACAAACCTTAAATCCTTTGGAGACCGTGCATTTAGCTCGTATGCTCCCACAGCCTGGAACTCCCTCCCGACCTGCATCAGAACATCCCCTGACCTGACCACATTTAAAAGAAACTTAAAAACATACCTATTTAGGACAGCATTTAGTGGGTCCTTGTGATTCGTCCTCGATGTGCTTATGCGTGCTGACACTGTTCATGCTGCCACTAACCACATTTGCATGCTGACCCAGTGCATGTAACCCCTAACCATGTTATTCATTTTGTTTGTTTTTCAGGCATGATTTTACTTACTATTCTGTTGCGTATCACTTTGCAGCAAATGTAAAGCGCCTAGAAAGAGATTAAGTTCTCTGAGGGCGCTTTATCAAGTGCAATATTATTATTATTATTATTATGCTTTATCATGTTGTCGGCGACAGTATCACTATCGGAGCAACTTGGCGGTAGGCGGGAGCATGCCGCTGCTTACCTAGGGCTGACGAAGTTACCACTGAAGGTTGAGTTACTTAGTAGTTGTGCAGTTGATGCTTGTGTTTATTTCCAACGCAGCGGTGTTCCCTAAACTTGCAAGAGGTGAGATTAAGAGGGCAGAGCAAGAGAAGGGAACAAGAGAACAGTGGAACAGGACAGAGAAAGAGGACAGAGAGCAAGAGAAGGGAAATCCAAATGCGTCGATCTCTAGGAGCTCGTTGGCCGACCGCATTCGCCGGAGCATTTATTAGATGAGCATTTACATGCGCTATGCGCTTCAGCATGCACTTAAGTTGCCTTCTATATTTTGTTGTGCGATGCAGTATCACTGTGGTTTGCGAAGAGAAAATCCCAGAGCGTGACATTTATTAAGACCTTCCGGAAAAGTGATGGCTAATGTTAAGGTTGGCAAATGTCCGAGGTAAATGCCATCGTTCAAGGATTAATACATCAGAATGAGGTAGGGACGGAGATATATGGAGATAAAGATATCTAATGATAGCGATAGAGATCTAGATTTAGACAGAGACGGAGACACTGGTGGAGATAGAGATTGAGGTCTAGTTAGAGACGGAGATAGAGAACAAGGCAGAGATAAAAAGACAGAGACAAAGATAAAGACAGTGACAGTGATAGAGACATGGAGAGATTGAGATAGATGTAGTTATAAAGACAAACGACGGAGACGGCAGCCGGCTGCTCCTTCCGTCGAGCAGAAAATCTCAAGCAGCAGACGAGCCATCGACTGCAGCAGCAGCAGCAGCAGGAGCACTGCGGCCACGCCTTACAGGGCGGCGAAGGATAAAGATATTGGGGAACGGGCCATGCTAAAGTTCTAGGACGAGCGGAATGACGAGACCTGCCGCTGGGCAGTAATTGGCCGCGCCCTACGGGTCGTTATGCGGCCGCTCCTAGGACGTGTGATTGATTGCAGATTGCCAGGAGGCGGCGGCGGGTGGGGGACGAGAGGGAAGTAGAGGACTAACGCTCAAATTTAGCTGCGCCTAAACCGAATCATAGAATTTCCAGGCCCCTGCTGCTGGCGAGGTCTGGCGCGCCGGGCGCTGCTTCGCGCGAGGGCCCGCGAAGCGAGCGAGGACCCTCGCGATCGCGAATGCTCGATGACCCGAAGGCACGTGACCTAGTGCCGCCTGGAATCCGACGCTGGGCCGTGTGAATTTGGCCACCCCTTCGCCAGAACGGAGCAGCGCACGGGCGCACCTGTTGCACTAGACCGTGGATCGAATCGTCTGCTATAGACCGCGTAGGGGAATTAACGCGTGCGTGGGCTAGCACGCTGCACGATGGTCTCGAGCACTTCTTCCGCCGACTTCGAGCGCTGCCGGGGCGAATATTGAATCAGCTGAGACAACTCCGAGGGTAATTTACGCGATAACTGAAACTCGCGGCCTTCATCAGACGGCGGAGGCTCAGTAGGCGGCTGGTCGACGGAGTGGGGGCGGGGCGAGCCGAAATCGCACGCGATCTGCTAGAGCCGGGCCGTCCGGATGGCAGGCCCGCCATCTCATCGGCTGCTCTCAGAGGCGGCCGAGACGCAGAGGCTTCGCTCTGTTGACTATTGCAAGGATGGCGAGTCTCTTTACTTGTCTCTAGAAGCGGTGACCCTCCGGGGTCAAGGGTTGGATGACAAACGTGCATTCCTTACCTCTGTAACTAATAGAGAGTAACGTTTTAATGAAAAAAAAACCGCACTTAATTATAGTTTCGAACTCCCTGGCTAACTTATTTCTGTCTATGCAGATTACTGCAGTTCAATTTTGGCTGGTCTACGGAATTAAGGCAATAGGCCACTGCAGCTGGTCATGAATGCGGCTTCAAGGCTAGTTAAAACATCCCATAGGTTTGACAGTGTTTCACCTTTACTGAAGGAGCTTCGATGGATTCCGGTTGATCAACGGATGCAGAATAACGTTCTTACGCTGACCAACAAGGCCAAGGCCATGGCTCGGCTCCTTCATGCCCAGCTGAACTGCTTCACCAGTTTCAGTCTCTTCGTGCCCCCAGGTCCTCTATGGACAATACATGAGCTGTTCAATTCCTCGGCTTAAAGACCGTTGAAGACAGAAGCTTTTTCTCTTCAGCTTGTAGACTGTGGAACTTACTTCCACAATTCTTTCGCAACGACATCTAGCTAAAGTATAGGTGGAGCTGACTGTCAGATGCATAGAAGTGAAAGTCTAATGCAGGGACGACTGTTCTCCTGCTGCCGGCTTTAGAAAGCTACTGACTACATCGACTGACCTTCTGACTCGGCTGTGGCTCTCAATTTCTCTTTGTGGCGTGCGATGAAAGTCTGTTGGCAACCGCATGTGTACCGAAAGCCGCTTAGGTTTCGAGTTCGCTATTGAGAACTCACCTACGTAATGGAGCCGCCGATGAGGTGCAGCTGTGCAAATGTGCTAACGATGCTATTTTGTGGAAGTCAGTATGGGTGCGAGTAAGAGTGTATGAACGTTGCTCGATCAATCGTGAAACATCGAGCTCCTTACAAAAAAAGACTGCTTTGTGACAAAACTTACGGCAACTGGAAAATCAAGCTAGCATCTACTAAGCACCAGTTGTGCAGGCTTCATCATGCCTTTCGTAGGCCATCCCAGTGCTCGAGTTACAGTTGCCCATCCTGCCTTTTTGCTAGTGAGAATCACACTCACGACTTTTGGAAGCACGGAGGCAACTACAGAATAAATTAAATATCGGTATCAACCAATGATATGATTCACGCTGAGCAGCACTAAAGATCTGACACAAATCTGATACGATCAGCACTAGAGATCTGACACAAGTTCGAGCTGCTTTTTTTGACATTTGAACTTACTGCACACAAACCAATGCGCCTGCTATAATGCGTCTGCTAGCTACAGCGCACCTGCTACAGTTCGCGCCTGCAGGAATGCACACGGTAGCGCAGTGGCAAAGCCAATGTAAAGGATGTCGAAGGAAATCGTTTTGACTAGTCTAGCTAATCTTACTTGATGACCTCTAGATAATCAATAACACGACCTCGATTCTTCTCGCAGCGCGTGTCCGTTCAAGTTGACGCATCGGACAGGATTGATGCTAGACTATTGCTCTGTCAATCACTATTCAATCCCTCGCTCGGAGCTCGCGCCACTCGTGACTCTGTGCGTGCCTCTCTGCGTCTCCCTAGGCCCGAAAACAGCGATTCGAGCCTCCAGTGACCTTTAAATTGCCAACGACTACCAAGGCGTTGCCTACTACTACCAGAACGTTGCCTACCACTACCAGAACATTGCCTACCACTACCAGAGCATTGCCTACCACGACCACAACAGCAGCGAAAAAGCGGTCGAACGCATCAGGAGCGGATAGTGGTCAGCTGATCAGGTGAGAGGTCACCATAGCGTTGGTATCGGCTTCAGCGACCGATAAGCTGAACGTCTGCAAGGCGGGCATCCGAGCCTCGATGTCGGCCAATTTACTTCTGCTTGACCGCTATGAACCCAAACTCTTATTTTCAGGAACACCATACGCGTAAAACTCGACTAAGAGACTTATCTTTGCTATTCGGCGGTGATGTACTGTGACCGTCTTAATACGATCGCGTTTTCAGTGCTCTCTATAAAGATTGCTCGACGTCCAAGTTTCAGTCCGGAAGACTGTCTCGATAGTGGATCATTTTCGATCCAAGATTAGAAGTTCGATGTTAGAGGTCCAAGGTCAAAGAACACATACCCCGTTAACTGGCTAAAGAACTTACTAGCTCCCTGATTTTGTTTAGACTAGAATACTGTAATCGATAATTGACTGGTTTATATCAAA
>WPIO01000036.1:2840000-3025000 GCA_009760855.2 Cristatella mucedo | reverse complement strand
GCTTATGCATGCTGCCATCTGACACTGTGCTGACACTGTGCATGCTGCCACTAACCACATTTGCATGCTGACCATGTGCATGTCACCCCTAACCACGTTGTTCATGTTGTTTATCAAGCATGTTATCACTCACGATTCAATCGCGTTTCCCTTTGCAGCAAATGTAAAGCGCCTAGGAAGAGATTGAGTTCTCCGAGGGCGCTTCATCAAGTGCATTGTTATTATTATTATTATTATTATTTTCCTGGCAGACTACGCGGATCGAATCGAGCCGGAAGCCCTCACATCGGTCGCGTGGAAGTGTTCTACAGAGGAACATGGGGTGTGGTGTGCGACGACGGATGGAACCTAGATGCTGCCACGGTCGTTTGCAAAATGCTAGGGTACTCGAGGTGAGTACATTTACTCCAAGAAGCTTCAGGGGAAGGAGTGTCGTGACAAGAGGACCGTCCACTAAATTTTCCCGCGATCCCGTGCTCGCATTAGCTGCGCTCCGTCTAGCTGCTGACGTCTAGATGTAGATTTGTAGCACGGTGCTCGGTGGACATCGACTTTCATTGGCTTAAGACGCTATCGCCATTTACTCACAGCAGCTAAATATTAGCCTCACAGAATCGCACCGGAGCTCTGATGCCTTTCTAGCACTAGATCCTTTATCGAGGCACGTAACCGGGAAGTGTCGCTAGATGGGACGCCGTTGAGTGTGGATAATTAGAAAATGTTTTTGCTTCCCAGGTCAAGGTCAGGCCCATGGAGAGATACTGAATGCAATGAAAGACATACGAGCGCAATGCTTTGCTATTCACTTCCAGTAATGCAAGATTAATATTAAGCAGCCTTCTTCAAAGCAGCTTCTGCTGTGGAATGTAGGGCTTTGATAGGAAGCCTTTCAGCTGGCTCAGGTGACGGCTCCTAGCAAACCTAGCAAAGTGGATAGACCAAATGCCCATAAACACCAAAGCTCAGGGCTTATCACAAGGATAAATAAATAAATAAATAATTCATTTTTATAGTGCCCTAAAAGAAATTTATTTTCAGGCGCCTCACATATGCCACCCGGTGGCTCGAGCCCGCGATCACGATCGGACCTTGTCCGTGGCGAGCACTTAAGCTACTGGCCTAAACCAGTGTGGCCTGGCACAGTCAGCGCTGTCAGCACTCGCACTCTAGAGAAAGCGCAGAAAAATTGCCTTTATAAAATTAGCAAGATTTTAAACACACGTAGACTCGCCATCAGATCATAGCCGCCAGCTCTCGATGCCGAGACTCCAAGCAGCCGGCGGCTTTGTTCTTGTCACGTGCCACGTCGTGTCGTCCAAAAGCCATCAGCACGGTAGGCAGAAGCCCACGGGCTTCTGCCTACCGTGCTTGAAGAAACCGCGATTCTAAATGCGAGAAGAAACTTAAAAACACACTGCTTGAACACCCACCTGTCTAATGCAGTCGCAGGACGCTGGTCCCGACGATCTTTGTGTCGCTGCTAATGCAGTCCTTGTAGCGCATTGAATATTGCATATTCGAAATTCGTCTTTTTTATCCGAGTCCTTTTTTTAGTAAAGCCTCGAACGGAAGGGACGGGATGGGATGGGTCCTCTCTCGCAATCGCCCACAGCACGAACGCTCGTTATTGTTGCGATGGCCTCTCGTCCTCGTCCTCTTCTTCGATCTACTACTCCTACAGCTAGTTCGTCTGCTCCCAAAGCTTGGAACTCACTTCCGACTTGCCTCACGACATCACCCGACTTGAGCAGATTTAAAAAGTAACTAAAACGCATCTATCTATCGCAGCATTTCGCGGTTTCATTCGATTCTTCATCCGTGTGCTTGCTTATTCTCGCTGACACTGTGCACGCTGCCATTAACCATACTTGCATGCTGACCCGGTGCGTGTCACCTCTAACCATGTAATACGCTTGCAGTTCATTGAGCATGCTATCGCTAGCAATTCGATTATGCTTCCTTTGCAGCAAATTTAAAGTGTGTCCAAAAAGATATTGAGTTCTCTAGGGGCATTATAACAAACGTATTACCATTATTCTTATTACTATTACTACCTCCTGCCTCTTTGTACTGAAGCGATAGACTGTATCTGACAGAATTCCAAGCAATGCTTCAGCCGCTCCCATTAGAACAGGTCGATAAACATTTACGTATCGAACGATCCAACAAAGTCAGCGTAATTTATAAAACGGCACGTCGGGATAAAATCCGACTGATATTTACAGAGGAGGCGTCTGTTGTCGCCACCTTGATCCGTATCGTACAAAAAAAACGGCAAATTCTATTCGCTCTGTGCTATTTCTATTTCTATTTTTATTTTATTTCTATCTCTATTTCTTTCTATTCTATTCTATCCTATTCGCACTGTGCCTTGCGTAACAGGTCGTCTGTGTGGGCGAGCTTCGCAGAAATGGCCGTCAACCGGTAACTGGCTGGCGAAGATGATCTTCAAAGCTCTCTTCCTGGAGGAGGCGGAGTACCAAGGCACGAGCCGCAGGCGACAAATAGGTCCTATTCTGAAGCGAGCTTCTGCTTCCGGAAGAGGCTGGGCGTGGCTCGCTATCCCGCCTGTTTCCTGGGGGGCGGGGTGGGGCGTGGCGGGGCGTGGCGGGCGTGGCGGGCGTGGCGTGGCGGGCGTGGCGGGGGGGGGGGGGGCGGGGCGGGGCAGGTGAATCGCCATAAAATCAACAAAAAAAGAAGACATATAGCTGCTTATCCAGCAGCCTCATTTGCTTGTATAGCGGCAGAAGAGCCTACAAGCGGCTATCACCGCCGCTTGTAGCTGGCAATGAAGGATCGCCCGCCGCCGCCGGATATCAGAACCCACGTGACCTCAGTCGCGGAGAGCGACCACGTGGTCTTGCCGTCGCGGCTCGCGGCCGCCTGGTGCCTCCGCACCTGAATGGCTCCTCAGAGGCTGCGGCAGTCTATGTGCTGCTTCGTGATTTCACCCTTCGTCTCCTTCGCTTGCAGTGGCGCGGCCGCGGCCAGCGGCGGCAGCGAGTTCGGTATTGGACCGTGGTCCGCGAGTGACATTGTCATGACCGACGTGACGTGCAGCGGCGCCGAGTCGTCGCTGGGCCACTGTCAATTCGCCGACGAGCACTACTGCAGCGAGGAAGAATTTGCCGGCGTGAGGTGCAACCCCAATCCAGGTCTGTGCCCGCGGATCAGTCAGGTGCGCCTATGAGCGAGCTTTCTCAGTATCCTCCTCCCCCCAAGACTCTGCCCAGTTCATCCGCTAGAGGGCAGCAGCGTTGCGTGTTGCCTGGGCCGGCGGTGCTTTGGGCGCGCGGCTGCAGGCTGCAGACGAAGGCGGGACGCTGCAGACGACGGCGGGACGCTGCAGACGACGGCTCCGTCAGGCCACAGTGGAGGGCGGTGGCCAACTCATCGAACTGGCTCGGAACTCCGGATATAAGGTCTTCGGGTTTCGTATCTTTCTGATGCCAGAATTTTTCGGCAGTCAGCAGACAGCTGCTAAGGGCGACCATTTAGCGAGCGCGCCTTGGAGACTCAACTGAAACCATGTCGGCCTGCAAGCAGCCCTCGCCATGTCAATGGCAGCACGCAGGAAAATAATAATAATAATAATAATGCACTTGATAAAGCGCCCTCAGAGAACTCAATCTCTCTGTAGGCGCTTTACATTTGCTGCAAAGGGAAATGCAATTGAATGGTGAGCAAAATCATGCCTGACAAACAAACAAAATGAATACGCCTCAAAAAATCTCTCTTCTCGGACGGACGTCGCGATTCGGGCGCCAGTTTCGCCTGCATAGGCATCTCGGGCCGGCGAGTGCTAGGCGCTCGTCACTTACTTTGCGACCGCGCGAGCAGTGCCGCCAAAGCTGTGCTCTGGCGAGATGTGCATTAATTTGCGAGCTCCGACGGATGCGCGGCAGTTGCACGTGTAGCCGATGTTGGCGATCGTTGCTGACGCAGCGTCGACTCAAAGCCAATGACGACTCAGCCAACAGCTCGCCGCGCTGCTGCGACGCAGGCTGCGAGCGGGAGAGTGTCGCCGCTGCTATGACCGCGCGACCCTCGCGAGGTCATAGCAGCGGCAACCCCAGTTCGGGTAGCCGCATAGGAACGCGCGCGGAATTCGCGAAGGCCTGGAGCTCGAAATTCGCCGACGATAAAGACGCAGCAGCGCTCGATATTTTGCAAGCCACACTATCAACACCAAAGTAGAAAAATCGCAAGCAATTACGGTATTACGTAATAGCTACGCAAATAAAACAAATAAAGAATTACGCAATAACCAGCACGTAATAAATATTACAAAAATATTACGGTTACTAATAAATATTAAAAATATTAATAAACATTAATAAATAAAATATTTTGTTAAATATTACTATTATGGTTTATTCCGTTTCAGCAATAGCTATTACGTCTGTTACGCTTAATACAGCAGGCGACATTCCTATATACTAAAGACTCGTTCGCAGGCTTGCAGCAAGCAGTTCGAGCTCAGTGCTAGGACTCACCACGCTGCAGACCGTTACTCTCAGAGAGCGACAGCGGTCAGGCGCATGCGTTAAATAATGGCCAGGTCGTAGGTCGTGCGATATTATCGTTCAAGCATTATCATAAATCGTGCTGCTCGCAAGCCTCGGCCTATCGCGATTATCTCATAAGCTGCTCTCAGTTATAAGCTAGCGGCCATGCTCGCACTTTGCAATCGAGTTCGGCTGCCTAGCTCACCGTCCGTAATCGCGGGGCCACGTTGCACTGCCGCACGTGCCTCGGCCCACGCGACCGAGACGTCGCAGCGACGACCGGCGTCTATCTCTCGGTTTCCGGTAGGCTGCCGCGCAGGCCGAGTCGCGGCTAACGGCGCCTGCTACCAGCTCGTTGCCGAGCCGACGACCTACTTCGGGGCGGCGAAAATGTGCCAGAGGCTTGGCGGCCATCTTGCTTCAGTAGAGACACAGGCGGTAAACGACGCGCTGAGCGAACTGCTCGAACCCTCGGCCGCAGGTACGTCTCGCGACGACGCCGCCGCCGCCGCAGCGCCCACTGAGCCTGCAGTGGGGTGCGCGGCGGCGGCGACGCTTTCAGGGAAAGAGGGGCGTGTCGACACTGGGGCGCTAGGCGCGGCTCGTCTAGCTTCCGGCGCGACCACGGTCGTTGGCGAAGATCCGGGCTTCTTGGGCTGTGCGCGCTGGGCTGTCTCTCTCCCCATCTTTCTGTTTGCCTCTGTATTGCTCTCGTTCTCGAATTTGGCCCCTCTCTCTCTCTCTCTCGCTCGCTCTTTCTATCCTCCCCCTCTTTCTCCCCTCCTCTCACCCATCTCTCTCCCTCTCTATCTTCATCTGTCCCATTCTCTCCCTCACTCCTACTCTATATTTCCCCCTCTTCCTCTTTCTCTCTCCACCCTCTCCCTCTCTCTCCCTTTCTCCGTTTTTCTCTCTCTGTTAAATCAAATCTGACCGCACAGATTGCTCTAATTTCAGCAGTGAAGGCAGCTTTCGTCTTGGGACAGAGAGATGTTCTCAGCGGCAAGTGGAATATCCCACATCCGGACCTTAACGGAGGAGGTAGAAGCGCCGTTTCGCAGCGCTTGCAGCTTCACATTAGTGTCGACAGCGGTGCACGAAAATCTGCGTCAATTAGACGAAACTACGATCGTTGCAAGCATCTCAATGTGCGTATATACGGTTTATCTCGAGAACTTGAAGAGGCATCGTCCGAAGCCACATATGCAAGAGTCGGCGTATGCGATCGAGCGTGAAGCGTGGAAGCGTTCGTTCCCTCAGTCGAACTAAGGCTGGTAGGCTATCGACGCACTCTAGCCAACGGTTGTTTTGACCAATTGGCCCAAACGCCGAAACGGATTTGCGACCCTTTAGAAGCAGTTCCGCAGCTAAGCTGCATGCGAGCATGCGAATCCATATTGGACTCGCATGCTCGTCGCTTCCTGTCGTCGGCACGCGGCGTGCGGCTGGGCTGAGGTACGGCGGGAAGCAACACTGGCGGCCGGCAGAGCGCGCGGGCGTACGACCGGGCATAGGGCCGCTAGAATGAGGATAAGCATGTGAAGGAGGACACCGTACGGCTGAGAAGTAGGTCGGCAGTGGTCGGCATTGGTCGGCCTGCAGGCGCAACCGAGTGGACATCGTTGGACGCTCTACCGACCGCCGCCGGAGCTCGAACCCGCGATCTGTATCGTGAAGTGTGAAAGCATCCGAAACTGCGTAATGACGAACTCACTGCTGTGGTTCAAGCTACGATTATCCAAGCGATTCCGGGCGAGTACCATTCGATCATGCTTCCTTTGCAGCAAATCTAGTGCCGAGAGAGAGAGAGAGAGAGAGAGAGAGAGAGAGAGAGAGAGAGAGAGAGAGAGAGATTGAGTTCCCCGAGGGCGCTATATCGATTGTATTATTATTATTATTATTATTTCCAATAAGTAAGCTACTCTAAGTTAATAGCGTTTATGAATTGTTACGTGTTTTCGAGCGTCACCAGCAACGCTTGATAATATGCATGGTCTTAAAAGTAAAACACTGGGCTCATTCAGCAGCAGCTCTATTGTGGAGCCTTAGAGGCCATCGCGTCCGCTTTCTCTGAGAAATAAGGACTTGCACAGTACAGAATTCGAAATCCTATAGAGCGCGCGTAAAGAATCCAGGAAGAGGTTTAATTCTCCGAGGACTCTATAAAAACGCACTACTATTACTAGCCCACGACGCAGGTCCAGAATTGCGAACCCCCTACCCCTAGATTAAGACCCCTGACGTGCAGTTCCTTTCATATATACGGCAGGTGCCTAGGAGAGCCGCAGTTCGCTTTCGGCACTTTACAAACGGTCCCGGAGGACTGTTTACGCGTTGCGTTAGCCGGCTGGCTTCATTTATCGGCATTTCTTTGTAAGCATGCAGTATCCGCCTACTGAAACGCGTTCTCTGTTGCTAAACGCTTTCAATGTGCTCCCTAAGCGTCAAAGTTCGCATTACGCACGGGTCAGAGAGCAAGCAGCTACTCATTCGTAACTTTTATCGAGCTGTCTGTAGGCTGAAATTTTAATTTTTCCGATGCACTTACGGTGCTTTCTTAGTTAGTATTTGGTAGTTCGTTGCTAAATTTTCGTAAGTTTTAGAACTAGTACTGTGCGCTCGCTTCAAATACTGCCATTTCTTCATGAAAATGCATTGCTCATGGTTGTTAGCACGCTGTCAACTTTTAGCAGCCTTTATGACGCTTCAAATTCAATTGCCAGATTTCGGTAGCGCTTACGCCCTCAGTCAATCGTTTTTAGTTTTTAGTGAGAGTGCGTTCACGTCATTTGACAGATTAGGAAATGCATCATCACGAGTCAGTCTTTGGACGTAGTCAACTGTAAGTTACAGTGAACCGGGAAAATTCAATGCACTTCTTAAGGTCTTCAGGGATGAACACACCGCAACTACCTAATACAATTTTGGAATACAATAGTAACCTTTTGGCGGAAAGTTTTCTAGAAGAAAATATTGATAGGGCAAATTTGCTCATTGCACTAGGATCACTTTACAGACCGGCATTAAATCTATATCGGGAAATGTCACTTAAGACTTGAGATGGATGATATTCTCTTTCGAATGGCGCGCCGTAAGCCTCGGGGACCGAAACGGAAGCGCATGCCATTTCGAGTCGGCTGGGGCGGCGGCTTTTGGATGAACATTTATATTGAACAGTGAGCTCCCCTCCCCACATCCCGCCACTGCCTAAAGCTAAGACGAAAAATTCAAGCCTCGTTCCAGTTTGGTTTTAGGGCTAAGCGCTTCACCGAGTCAGCATTGCTTCGCGCGTGATTGAGAATGATTTTAGATTGATAAGATTGATTGAACTTGTATCTTTTTAAAGGAATAATCAGACATAGATAGTAAGGTCTCTCTGCTTATTTTGAGTGATCGTGTTTGGAAGTGTTAGATTCTTTTGATCATCAAAAAGTCTTTCTCGAGCGCCTGCCATCTCGCCTGGACATCACTGGTAGTGCACTGCAATGGTTCTGGTCCGATCTCAGTAGGGAGACGCCCGAGCACTGGTGTAAGCGAGCAAAATTCATCACAGTAGCCACTAACGCACGGGATACCCCAAGACTCAATGTTTGGCCCACTTTTCTTCGCAATTTAAATATCCCTCTTGCCGATTTAATCGCCTAGCAAATTTTAGACTTTCACATCTATGCCGTTGACACACAGCTGTTTCTATACTTTGATCCGTCCGAGCCTTCCAGCACGTCAAACTAACGTTACTCTCTTGCTGCATGTATTGCTGAAATCCGCACATGGATCGAAGCAACTTTTCTGAAATTAAATTGCGATAAAAATGACTTATTATTTATGTGCAAACCTAGTATTAATAAGAAATAGGAAAGCTTAGCGCTCAGACTCGATGTGCTTATGCGTGCTGACACTGTTCATGCTGCCACTAACCACATTTGCATGCTGACCCAGTGAATGTAACCCCTAACCATGTTATTCATTTTGTTTGTTTTTCAAGCATGATTTTACTTACTATTCTATTGCGTATCACTTTGCAGCAAATGTAAAGCGCCTAGAAAGAGATTAAGTTCTCTGAGGGTGCTTTATCAAGTGCAATATTATTATTATTATTATTATTAGATTTGACCCTGCCAGAATATCTTCCGTAGTAACTGTCCAAGGTCTGTTTGTCCTGATCCAAAGCGACCTTTCATCAGCCAATCACATTAATGCCGCAGTCAAGCAAGTCTACTTCCAGCCACATAGCATTGCTGACATTTGGGGCTTTCTTAGACATACAACAACTAACTTGATACATGCATTGTGACATCCCGTTTGGACGTCTGTCACTGCTTGCTGGTCTAATGGCCTATGCAATCAGGTGCTTACAGCTGGTCCAAAGCTGTCTGGTGAGCCGTGATGGCACACTAGGTAAGGCGGTTGCTTTTCGTGACCTCGGTCCCGAGGTCGTGGGTACGAATCCTGCTGTAGGTGATTCTTAATCGTTACTTCGAGTGGTGGCGATAGCCATAAAGGCTGTTCTGTTGCTATACAAAAGAGGCTGTTAAATCACCTAGTATTTACTAATCTATTTGTAGCAAAGCTTGTCTATCGTGAGCGGCTCACTTGCCGCATCACTCCACATCCTGTCAACTTCTGAAATTTAAACAGAAGCTAAAAGCGTACCCGTTCCTCACAGCATTCGCTGGGCTCCTGCGAATCGCCCTTTGTGTGCTTACGCTTGCTGACGCTGTGCATTTTATACTCACCACATTGATATGCTTCTTTTACAGCATATATGAGGGTCCTCCAAAGAGATTTAGTTCTCTGAGGATTCTATTAAGATGTATTATTATTATTATTATTATATTAAACATTAACATTGAGCCTTGCAGCCGCTGTTTGCTGGCTCTCTGGCAGCACGTTCCGGTCGTCCTCGTCGACGTCGCTGTGTCAGTGCACACGACCCTCACTTGTTCTCGCAGGCGGCAGCGCGACAGCGGATAGCAACTGCCTGGTGCTGAGCGCAAGCAGCAACAGCGGAAGCGGCGGAACGCAGGACTACTACTACAAATCGTCGAGGAGATGCGACCAGAGTTTGCCATACATCTGTGAGGTCGGCGCCGAGGCCGAAGGTAAGACACCGCACCGACCACCGCAGCTTCGCTGCTTTGTAGTCGACGAAGCAGTGACACAGGTCTGCAAGCGGCCGGCGCAGCGGCTAATAACCGGATCACTTGTCCGATCATCGATTGCACCACTAGCCAGAGGGCTTCGCAATAGTCGCTGTAATGCGCCGGAGGACGCTTTCGGGTGAGGGCGTCGAACTTGCAAATCGTTCGGCAATAGTGGCTGCTGGGTTGCCATGCCGACTACAAAGGGGCTGGGCTGGCTGCGTGCGATCGTAGACGATCACGCCGGCAACTGAAGGTGAAGGACACCGAGGGTCACTTGACTCGCACTTCGGCTGCATTGTGGGCGCACTATCGGCAGCTAGCCAACGCGGACGAAAGCGAGGCAGAAAAGGTGGGCTTGCCGTCCGCTTAATACTTCAGCGGACCGGCAGGTCAAGTGTTTAGAAACGCAAACATCGATGTGCAAGGCACCGTTAACACTGACCGTGATACTGGACCATCACGCTCTAACTATATGACTAATATCCACAACAAAAGCTTCGCACTTAAAAGCACGACTCTCGCGGTACATTGGGCCAGGTGCAACTATTTAGTATACTGTATTGGCGATCAATGTACAATAGGAGAAAGTAATTGAGGGAGCGAGAGATTGACCAGGGTCACTGTAACGTGGTGCCTGAGACTGAGGCAGCCTCGACTGCAGCAGTCAATTAATTATCGCAGCCAATAAAAGGTGAGAGAGAGATAGAGAGAGTGATAGAGAGAGAGAGAGAGAGAGGGAAAGAGAGAAAGGGGGAGAGAGAGAGAGAGAGAGAGAGAGAGAGAGAGAGAGAGAGAGAGAGAGAGAGAGAGAGAGAGATAGAGAGAGAGAGAGAGAGAGAGAGAGAGAGAGAGAGAGAGAGAGAGAGAGAGAGAGAGAGAGAGAGAGAGAGAGAAATAGACAGACAGACAGACGTGCTGACAGAGAGAGCGCTTGAGTGGAAGAGAGTTTCTAGCACACACGAGAGAAATATATGAAAATGGGGAGTGCACTGTCTTAATACCTCACAGAAGTACCAAGCCAGTCAGTGGGCACTGTGGCTCAGCAATGCTAGCTGACAGTGCAGACTGCTGACAGCTGAGAGCCACAAAGCTAGCTGACGAATGCCGACATTTTGTCGCCCTTATATCGTCATTTTTGAGCATCGTGCATTGGGCAGTCAGCAAAAGCTTTCCCACTCCGCAAGCTGCTACCAACGATGGCGTCTCCGAGGCATTGACTGCGCGAGCATTTCCTATTTTTGGTTGCATGCTACTACACGAGCTATTCTAACAGCCCTTGCAGATTGCTACACTGGGAAAGGGTCAGACTACAGAGGTACCGCTTCCAGAACCATTGCCGGATCACGATGTGAGAAGTGGCCAGCCGCTGACATTCAAAGCTCACCCGGAAAGGTGAGGCTACAATAAATTCTGCAGATGTGCCGAGGATACTGATACACCTGAGCCAATTATTGTCTGTACCTGAAAAAGAATAGCCGTCAGCCTTAAAATAATCTGCAACCGAATTTCGTAAATTTCGGTGTCGCTGTTTTTGTTGTACGTCTCCGTAGTTGCATGCCTTGGTCAAACTATCCTTTACCCTAATAGCATTCACTTGTATTCGTATAAAGCCCTAGAGATCTTAATCTCTTTCCAGCGCTTTGCAAATGCCGAAGGGCTCGAGCCCATGACCTTGGTCGTTAATGGCGAATACCTTACCCCTAAACCAGATAAGACATAATCTGCATATATACAAATATGTATATGCCATTTAATATATATATATATATATATATGTGTGTGTGTGTGTGTGTGTGTGTGTGTGTGTGTGTGTGTGTGTGTGTGTGTGTGTGTGTGTGAATTTGGTAACCGGACGCATTGTGCCAAACAATGCAAGTAGGCTGCGAATGGTTATATCTGCACACCTCGAATCGGAAATGCAGTTACTTCCCTGGACTCAAGATCGTCACAAATGATCAGCAGGACCTAATACTAATAACAATATTAATAGGTCGTTTACGTAATGCTCAAAGAGAACATGCGATCTATTCTTTCGATTGGCAAGCATCTGCAAGAAAAGTTAAAACCAAGGGTTAGTGGCAAGTACTGTATCAGTCATGCAACAGCAAACAAATACCATACTTAGGGCAAGCATACTAAGTATACCTAAGGGCAGCGTGCTCGGTCCAGCTCTTTTTATGGTTTATACTCTTCTTTTTGCCGATGTGATTGCCAAGCACAATTTAGGCTTTAACTTCTATGCGGATGACACTGAGTTGTACTTTTGCTTTAATCCCTCCCAGCCCTCCAGCACGTCAAATTGTCGAAACTTCCTTGCTCCATGTATTGCTGACATCTGGACATGGATGGCAGCAAATTTTCTTAAATTGAATGATGATGAAACTGACTTACTAGTTAAGGGCAAACTATGTGTGATTCATAAATAGGAAAGGCTAACGCCAAAATCGGCTCTGTCAGCATATCTCCTGTTGAATCTGTAAGAAATCTAGGTTTCATGTTCCAAAGTGACCTTTCATTAGAGGACCAAAGTACCTCCACAATCAAGTCCGCCTACTTTCAGCTACATAGCATTACTAAAATGTGGGCTTGTTTAGACAGGGATACCACATCTAAATTGGTCAATACAATTATGACATCCCATCTTGACTTCTTTTACTCACTGCTTGCTGGCCTGCTGGCCGGTGCACCCAGCCGCTTGCAACTTTTGCAAAACACTGCAGTCAAGCTTGTCTGTCGTGAGCGTCGCAGTTGCGACATCATAACACTTCTCGCCGACCTACACTGGCTCCCAGTCAAGCGCATCGTCTTTAAGGTTTTGTTACTCGCTTTTAGGTCCTTTATTTTTGTACTCCAGCCTGCCCATCAGATCTACTCCCCAACCAGGCGATGCATCGTACCACCCGCTTTCCGGAATCGAACTGTTTACCCATACCTCGTACAAACCTCAAATCCTTCGGAGACCGTGCCTTTAGTTCGTATGCTCCCAAAGCCTGGAACTCTTTCCAGAATTGCGTCACGATATGTCCTGACTTGACCACATTTAAAAAGGAACTAAAACGTACCTATTTATAAATATAAATAAATATAATTCATTTATATAGCGCCCCAAGATAACTTAATCTCTATTCAGGCGCTTCACATATGCCTCGGGGCTCGAGCCCACGACCTCAGTCAGACCTTGGTCGGGGCGAGCACCTTAACCGCTAGACCAAACCAGCTCGGCATTTAGGACAAAATTTAGTGGGTCCCTGTGATTCGATCTTTATGTTCGTATGCGTGCTGACACTGTGCATGCTGCCACTAACCATATTTGCATGCTGACCCTGTGCATGATCACCGCCCGCTAACCATGTTATTTTTGTGGTTTATTGAACATGCTACCATTAACCGTTCAATAGTGCTTCCTTTGCAGCAATTGTAAAGCACCTAGAAAGAGATTGAATTCTCTGAGGGCGCTTTATGAAATGTACCGTTACTATTATTAAATGTGATGAAACTCTTGGCCATTGATTTGTAAGACTGAGGACTAGTAACGCATGCTGAATTAAGTCCACAGTAATACAATATTTTCGTAACTGGAGCATAGAAAATCTGTTCACGATCCTCTAATTCAGTTTTATCATTATTAAAGCCCCCTGGACATTAAATAACACCCTTTTAGTCACCATTACACCCGTATTAACCAATATATTAGACAAAGTAAGGGGTAATAAGACGTATTAGACGTTATAAATATCATATTATTTATATTAGTTTACATTTAATTACACACACGCAGTTTTTACACATAACCATTAACTTATGAAAAGAGTGCAATTTGTTCAATGATGATGAAGATGCGTACTGCACGGCAAAGAAGAGCAAGGTTACTGCTCTCAGTGAAGCTGCACCTGACGTTGAAGGATTTATGGGGGTGCTTGAATACATGAATCATCAGCCCGTATGCACAGTAATTTTAATTGTGATGCATGGGTGTATAATTGACTCAGACAAACGAGCGCGTGCTGTATCATTTTCACCATCTCGATCAACTTTTTATTGAAGATATTTGAAAAAGCCGCGATAGAGTGAAGCCGCGAAAGTCGAAGCGCGAAGTGGCGAGGGACGACTGTATATATATATATATATATATATATATATATATATATATATATATATATATTACAAATTTTATCTACATAAGTACAAGTATGTAATATCCAGATTTAACCTTTACTTCACTAGGGCTAAGCTTTTGCTAAGCTAGAGAAGCCATACTCGTAAGCAGGCGACATTGCAGCTAGCTGTCGCAACCATGCTTCTAATGGCAGCAGCACCGACTATTCTGGCGGGAGGGGTTGGGTCATAGTCATTCTACGATAGTTCACTAGGCTAGCCTTTCGTACCGTTGGGCACTGCTAAGACAACACGGCCATCGTCGATTTTTTTTTAAGAACTGTTGTCGACGATAAATGCTTCTGCATGTTCTCCGACTATACTATAATATAATATTCTCCGACTATACTGCTCGCTGAGCAGATCTTGTACAGCAATTCTCTCAGCTTCGTACAAACGATTACATTTGCGGAATAATATTTTCAATCGTCAGGCACTGCAATTCTTTGTTATAAATTTTAAGTCATCTATGAAATTTGCAATTTTTCTGCATTAGAAGTAGATGGACGGTAGCTGACTGCACGCGGCTTAGTGAATTCACAGTTAGAGAGAGATCGGTGTATTTAAAATCCACAACCTTAACATTGCAGACCAAAAGCAGTTCTAGTATTATTTTTTGATCACGGTATAACACTAAATACAAAAATGTGCGAGATTATATGGACTAACAATGCACAAGTCTTAGTTCGGTGTAATAGTATCTATATTAATCCACTAAAAAATGGGAAGATTCGCGAGTCAAGTGTTGAAGTTCACCGGCGCTCACTACTTTTATCAGAAGAGAGATATATATATATATATGTGTGTGTGTGTGTGTGTGTGTGTGTGTGTGTGTGTGTGTGTGTATGCTCGTGTGTTTGTGTGTGTTTGTGTTCATATATACCTACAATCTACAGTTAGCCCAGATTTACGAAATAGAAATGAACCAGGTAACCTGTCGTAAGTCGAATTTTCAAAAGTCGAGAATGGTGAATGGCGCATTCTACTACGATGATAATAATGACAATAATAATACACTTTATAAAGTGCCCTAAGAGAACTCAATTTCGCTCTAGGCGCTTTAAATTTTCTGCAAAGGGAAACGCGATTGCATGGTGAGTAATATCATGCTTGATAAATACCATGAATAACATGGTTAGGGGCGACATGCATATGGTCAGCACGCAAGTCTGGTTAGTGGCAGCATGCGCAGTGTTAGCACGCATAAGCAAATACAGATCGAATCTTCACAGGGACCCACTAAATGTTGTGATAAATAAGTGCGTTTTTAGTTTCTTTTTAAATGTGGTCGCGTCTGGACATGTCGTGACGCAAGTCTGGAGATAGTTCCAGGCTTTGGGAGTATACGAACTAAAGTCACGGTCTCCAAAAGATTTGAGGTTTGTACGAGGTATTGGTAAGCTGTTACATTCCGAAAAGCGGTCGGTACAATATTTGGCCTGGTGGGGGAGTAGATCCGACAGGTAGGTCGGAGCCAAAGAATGAAGTGACCTAAAAGTGAGCGACAAAACCTTGAAGTCGATCGGTTGCTTGACTGGTTGCCAGTGCAGGTCGGTGAGAAGTGATATGATGTGGCAACTGCGACGCTCACGACAGACAAGCCTAGCTGCACAGTTTTGCACAAGCTGTAAACATCTGGTCGCACATTCCGGTAGACAAGCAAGCAGGGAGTTACAGAAGTCAAGTCGGGATGAGCCAATTTTGAGCGTTAGCCTTTCTAATTTCTTAATCCCACTTGATTTGCCAATAATTAGTAAGTTAGTTTTTATCATCATTTAATTAAAAAAAATGTTGCCATCTATGTGCAGATGTCATCAATACATGCAGCAAGTGAGTTGAGAGAATTCGAGGTGCTCGAAGGGTGGGAGAGATCTATGCAAAAGTACAACTGAGTGTCATCCGCATAGAAGTGGAAGCATAGATTGTGCTTGGCAATCACATCGGCAAAAGGGAAAGTATAAACCCTTAAAAGAACTGGACCTAACATGAAGCCCTGAGACGATCTGACGAAGAAATAGAGAATTAAACAAATTACATTTTTTAATATATACAACATAAGAAAAAACGTAAGAGCAAGTGAATATTATATTTGAATTTTTGCATGACCGTGGCCGAGTTCGTATCTCAAAATCTTCATTTGTCGACCGTCATTAGTCGGGGACTGACTGTACATATATACAGTGGATGTACACCCATACTTAGACTCCAGAGAGCGGTCCTCTTTGCTTACCAACTTCGAGCTGGTTTGGTCCAGTGGTTAAGGTGTTTGCCCCGGCGAAAGTTTGGCTGCGGTCGTGGGCTCGAGCCCCTAGGCATATGTGAAGCACCTGAATAGAGATTAAGTTTTCTTATGGCACTATACAAATGAATTATATTTTTTAAGCTAAATCATTTAAATTATGGCATACCTCCTATTTAAATTGTTTTGATGTACCAAAAATTATCGCCAGCAAGTAGTCTTATAGGGCAATGAATCTTGCAGGGTCTTGGAGACCATAATTACTGCAGAAATCCAGATAACGATGCAAAACCCTGGTGCTGGGTCGACAAGACGAGCAACAAATTTGGTTTTTGTGACGTTCGAGAGTGTTCAACTACACAAGAACAAGGTGGGAGCGGCATGCTGGCGATCTGCCGCCTGAGTGTGCCGAGAGGCATGCATTGGACTGGCGCTTTGGCGCCATTTTCTTTTCTCCCCCCCCCCCCGTCCGTCTGTCGTACATACCCCGACTCGCTTGTACGCGGCCTTCACCTTGCCAGACCATGCAGAGACCGTTGCTAGTCATGAGCCTCCTCAATCAGACTCATTTTAGCACGCCCTTGTGCTACGAGTAGTAATCTAATAGCAGACATGGTTCGCGTCCATCGATCATTCGTACAACCTCATTTAGTCGGTATCTGAAGAAATGCTTGATTTTGATGTTCCCTATCGTCGTTCTATAGCAGCGAAAAACGTCTGCAGCTGTTACCAAACAAGCACACTCCCATGCTAGGCGCTTCTCTAAGAAAGCTTGTTTCGACAAGGATTTCCAACATGATTGCTCGGGCGATCACGTGCTTGCCCACGTGGTTACGTGATTACTTGGTCGCTGCTTGCCCTTGATTACTCTCTCGCATCTTTTGCCACGCGGAGTCTTCAAGTCCACGATTGCAGAAAATAAAGCGTCATGTCGTTTAATGACATCTATAGCAAAACCTGTCTAACTGAAATAGCAGAAATATCGTAGCATGATGCGATTCAAGCAGAGCTGAAATGGCGTTCAAAATTTACCTCTCAATTTCACTGGCATTTCAAATTTCAATCAGCAGGCGGCAGTTGTCTAAGACGTTTTGTCACATTCTTATTGGAAAGCCAATGTGCCTCGCTGGTTTGGCCCAGTGGTTAGGATGCTCGCTCCGACTAAGGTCAGGCAGAGATCGTCGGCTCGAGCCCCGTAGCATATGTGAATCGCCTGAGTAGAGTTCTCTTACGGTTAAGTTCTCTTAGGGTGCTATGCGAATGAGTTATAGAATGTCTTCGAGGGCAGGCAAAACGTTTTGCCCTAGCTTGATAGCAATGGATGTCAACCAGTGCACAGCTGCTTCGGCTGCTTCGTCTGAAAGGCTCCTCTTTGTCGAGGGGGGGCGGCATGCCAATAAACAGAGCGACGACTCCGTTAGAAGTAGGCCATTTTGTGGTGGGTGGGAAAAGAATCTCCTGTTCATATCGTATATTCAGATCTCGTGCTACATCTGCACGAAATCTATCTGTCCTGCTCCATGCTAACGTTTCGTTAGACGACCGCATCAGCTCTGCAGTCAAGTCTTGCCCACTTTCAGCTGCACAACATTGCTCAAATTTGGTCTTGTTTAGACATGAATACTACATCCAACATGGTCGCGCATTCGTCCATGCGCAGTTTCCACATCGCACTACTTATAGCTGACTAGCTCTGGCTCTCAATCAAGAAACGCATTAACTTCAAGGTTCTGTCACTCAGTTTTAGGTAATTTCATTCTCTAGCTTCAGCCTATCTGTCAGATCTACTCCTCTGCTAGACTAAGCATCGTACCACAAACTTTTTTGAATCTAATCGTTCAGCTACACATCGCACTAGCCGCCTGAAATACTTTAGAGACCGTATCTTTAGTTTGAATGCTGTTAAACCCTGGAACTCACTTCCGACTGGCGTCGTGACATCCCCTGTCTGGACGAAATTCAAAAGAAGCTAAAGATGCACTTTTTTGTCACAGAATTTAGTGGGCCCATATGATTTGTTCTTGTGTGCTTTAGCGTGCAGACAATGTGCATGCTGCCACTAACCGTATTTACATGTTGACACAGTGTATTTCACCTCTAACCGTGTTATACATGTAGACATAGTGCACTTAAAGACTAATCATTCGTTCAGGCTTCCTTTACACTAAATATAAAGTGCCTTAAAATAAATTAAGTTATCTGAGGCTGCTTTGTGATATTTTTTACTATAATATCACATAATTGTATTATAATATTAATATATTACGTTTTAAATTAATATATATATGTATATATGTACTATCGTACATACATACATATATATATATGTGTGTGTGTATATATATATATAAGTATATAGTGTCACAACATCATCACACAGTACGAAACAAAAGATAATACTTTTTGAGGCTATTGGAATTGGACCGCAACGTTTGACGTTGATGGTCGACATTTATAGATTTTCTGGGATCCAGCGCCGACTTCGAGAACCGGGATACGGCGCGTACGGTGGTAGCCTAGATACAGGGGGGTTGAGCTGAAGCAAAATCAAATTCAAAACAGGTCTGCTTTCTAAACTTTCAAACCCGAAGTTCTTCCGGGTAGACCATCGAAGAGGCTATTCTGTGGCTTGAATATGTGTCATCGATGTAAAGCTGTCCCGAAAGATTTTCTGCGAAAGTAAAGTGCTATTATAGTTACTTCTAAGCTAACCGTGCGCCCATGGTCTTTTCCCGTCTCCTTGCCTCTAAAGAGACGCCGATTATTGCCACATTCTCTGTCGTAGTCTTGAGTAGTGACAGAAGACCTCAGAGAAACTTGACGGCTTGCTGACTGAGTTGCTGCGAGCGGGGGGGGGGGTAGTGCATTCCCGCGGGGAAACGCATTCAAGCTTCCAGTCGAAGCTGAAGCTTCGTTTCGAATTCGCGGAGAACTTTCCGATGCGCGAGCGAACTCTGAGCGCAACTTCGGGCTAGTTGTTGGCTATCATAGGGTGCCCTATGGTAACCAACAACCACCAACAGACGGGCAGAAGTATGACCATAATTTGCAAAATTAGAATATGATTGAATTGAATTGAATTGATTATGAATATGAACACACACGTATGACAAATACACGTCATATGTCACATTTCGACATCAGGCATGACATATGGCATATGTCATATTTCAATTCAAAATTAGAAATGTGACATATGACATAAAGCAGAAATATGACCCAACAGACGGGCAGCGCCGTCTCATCGAGTGCCGCAGGCAGCAGCCGCAGGCTGGAGTCGCTTATTGGCTTAGGAGAGTTGTCAGTTCGACGTCAGGGTGCATCCGTTGTCGCCGGATTCTCTCTAAGCCTTTTCCATATCGTTTAAATGATCAAGACCGATCCGCGGTAATTCGCACGCGAAACTTGAGTTGCATATTGTCTTTCTTTCGAAAATTTTAACGTGCGCGCGGAATCCTTAAATCGGTTCTTTGCAGCCACAAGCATCTACGGACAAACCGCCGCACCAGTTCAAGCAGTGACGTGTGCAACCAATGAGTTCGCTTGCCACTTCTCCGGCGCCTGCGTTGCGCAGTCCCAACTCTGCGATGGACTGAAGGACTGTCCCCACGAAGAAGACGAGAGGAACTGCGGTGCGTGCCTAAATGCTACAGCCTCTGCATCCCATAATGCTGCTGCCCCGGCATCCCAGAAACTATCTATACAAGTATCGGTTAGCTCTTCCAGTTTGCTGTTCCGAAAAGGCTCTCTCGTATTACCTTCCAGTTGAGATATTCTCGAGAGATACCGCATGAAACCTCTGCTGTATATGCTAAGGCTTACTTTGTTCAAGCGCACTCATGTTGGAAATATCTGTAGTGGCCTCCCAGAGCGCATTCGTGCAAGCTTGCACTGTGCGACTTATTGACTGGTAATTTGACTTGTTTCAACTTTAATGTCGATGGCTAATACTAGCAAATCTAATCACTTTGCAGCTATAGTGTAACTTGAACTTAACGGTATCCTTGTAGAGACCTTTCTCGAGCCTCCCATTTCTTCATCGACTACAACTCTAGTAGCGCGCGCGCGACAGTCTCCACCGCCGCGTATTTCAAGGATGTCCAAAATTAGCTCCTATATTTTGTTCGCATTCGCCAATTCAATTTTTCGAAATTTCTCCACATTTTTTCTTATTTTTCCCGCGATCGCTATTTTGCGCGTACTTAATTGTACCAGAAATACTCTGTGAGAGATGACTTCGCTGGTGGCTTTCTGCACGAAGGTATCGAAATATTCATACATACAACTCATTATTTATGGTACGATGTCATGCAGGGTTAATTAAAAAAAAATGATTCGTCGCATGTTTTATTTACCATTGCTATTGTCATGGCTAATTAAGGGACTGGAGATTACTTGCAAAAATAGTTTTTCTGAATGATCTATACTTGCACCCTTGTGTTTAGCACAGTTACTGCTATTTGGAATGACATTGTTCTAACAATTGTTGTACATTGGTTTTGTTGCCATTGGAAGCTATTAGTGAATTTTGATTCACCGCCTTCTATTGGCACACTTGCTGACAGATTATTGTCGACGCTAGTCCAAACTGTAGCACTTAATGCTACTTGATTCAGATGTCAGGGGACAAACCAAGCCCGAAGGTAATTTAAGACTCGTCCATCCAATGCATTCAAGAGATAAAACCTACGAAAAACTGCACTGCTTATCTCACAATCGCCTCGCAAAAATATCTGCTTTAGGCAATATCTGAATAAATATCATGGGATTCCACGCTAAAAGGATTCGATCAGCTACAACCAGAAAGGGAATACGCTTGATTTATCGCACGTAATTCATGAAACGCGAATCATTTTGGCCTTGGCTAATCGCCGCGACCATGAAGAAAGCTTAAACAGCTGATTACGACATCCAATTTACTGTGGACCACTTGACTGGTCGACACAGAATTTTCCATTTATGCTCGGGTACTACCGTTCACTTGCACTGCACTACATGTATTCGATTGACTCCTGTAATAACAGCCTTGTGTTGGACCACAACAAGTTTATTACATTCAGAGTTCGCTGTATGTGGAGTGGGCTAAAAACAAATAGATCGCTAAGAGCCACACGGTCATTAAGCAGTCTTTACATTACTATCTTAGTAGTTAACTACGGCTGGTTATTAATTTTTTTATTAGGAGTGACGATAACTGTATTTTAAAACCAAATTCGGATGCGTGTCTAAAGGTTAGTACTTTTTCAGAAGCCTTGAACCAGACAAAACCATCTCATCAAGCTGCAACCAAATTCGGGAGATTTGTAGCGTCATTAGGTGTATGCAAACTATCTGAACTTCAGAGTACTATCTTAATATATGGTATCAGCCACCGCAAGGGGTTCCGGTGGGCTCAGACAGTTCAGCTAATGTCTATTTCTGACTCTATTTATTTTTTATTATTTCGCCTATTAAATTTGGCTAAGCAAGTGAAATTATTGCTCCAAAATAAGAATTTTTAACTACCAATTCATCCAATATGAGGAATATGCCGCACAAATGGAGTATCGCTCACTTAAGCTTCGCTGGAGCTCCCTTCCACTGCAAGGTTTCAATCCTTTGACGTCGATCCGAATGAGAGAGTTAGTAGTAAGAATGGAGTCGCAGATTACGAAAGTAAGAATACAGTTAATATAAGCTAGATTATACTGTATTCTTACTTTTAATTATAATATAATTATAGATATAATAATAATTATAAGTATAATTTTTGATAACTAATAATAATAATAATTATGATTATTTTATGAGTATAAGTATAAATAATAATAATAATAATAATAATATTAATGATTATAATATAATAATTAGTAATTATAATTACTGTTATTATATAATCATTATATAATATAATTATAATTATATAATATAATAAGCTAGATTAGTTTATTCAGCATCTGAATCAGTATAGCGGCAGAAAAACCCTCAATATAAAATCCTCAGTTCTCCTGCAGCCATCGGGCATTAGCAAGCTGCCTACTTCAGTACTCGAACCCACGACTAGTGGTACGAAGTTTGAGCATGTTGTCTAAGACAAAGTCCGAGTCTCGTCTCTGCGTTAGAGCTAGCGAATTCAACTTCCGAGGACCATGTATTGTTCTCGCTTTCTATTTCGCTGCGATTTCCTTTGGGAGTTTTGAGTGCTCAATCGATTCGATCAACACTTCAGCTCCGTAATAGTATTACTATTGTAATTATAGCTTTACTGAGATGTCATGAATGCCCGATGTTCATACAATTTCCCCAGTCTTTTCCTTGAGCAACAGCTAGCGACAAGTCCACTATCTATTGCTACCTCTTGCAAATGCAAGAACAGAATGTATTTACCTCTTCTGGAAAGTCATTGCACGTGCAGCAGCTGAAGGTAAGCTAGCCCGAGCAGCAATGCTCGGACTTTGTTTCTATTTCTTTGTTTCTACTTTCTTTCTTCACTTGCTTGCAATTAAAGCCTTCTGCCCGCTGTGGTGAGTGAATTTCTTTGGACCTTAATCCGGCTTACTGCAGAGAAACTGGCAGAGAAAATGTCGCTAAAAGCTTGCTAAATGTGGAGCCATGCCGGTAGCTAGCGCCTAGACTAATTCGCACGGTCATTAGGCATACACCCTACCTCTAGGCTAATTCCCGAGCGTTGGGTTGCGTTGCTGTTTGTTATAACCGTACCCGTTGTAACCGAGCACATTGCAAGGACTGTGATAGTCTTGATACATACAAAAGTATGCACCTGTTCTCTGTACGAAGTGATCAGCAGTAAACGCGTTCGTCGCAGCTACAGTTCAATCCATTTACGTATATGTATGTGGAAGCAGTTAGCCAAGAACCGCATTCATTGGCGGTGTTATTGTTTTGAATTTGCACGTCCTGGAAAATGAAAGGACTCAGTATATTTGTAGCGAGCCTCGTGATGGAATACAGGAAAACCGCGGGAAAGCGACCACAAGCGACTCCAAGCGCTTCGTACTATAATACGCCGATCGAACAGGTAGATCGTCGGTACAAGCAATTGTCAAGAGCCACACTTTCTTATCACAAGTAGTTTCGAAATTACACACCGAGGCTTAATCTGCCTCGCAGCTCCCTATGCTTGTCTCGGCGTTTCTCACGCTCCGCTATGACCGCGAAGCCCTTGCTAGTTCGGGTAGCGGCACAATGCGTACAATGTGCTAAGACCCGAAGCCCGAAGCAATACGCCGGACGACAAAACGCAGCACTCAATATTCCGCACGCAGTGCTAGGAAGAAGCACAACAATAGCCTGCATTGTGCAGCTGGAGCACCCCAGCAGCGACTTCCTGCTCGCTCGCTAGCTGGCTCGCTCACTTTAGCTCACGCTCAGCGCCTTACAAATGCGTCAGGCACAGGCCTTATAGAGTAGCCAGGTTTGAAGTCACGGTAATAATCGCTATCGCACATAATCATAAATAATGTCGCTCATTAGCATTGGCCTATCGTGGCTATTTCATTAACGTTCTAATTCAGCGGAAAACCTCAAAGTTCTCAATCGAGGCTCAGCTGTCAAGCTCGTAGCTCACACTTGCGAGGAATCACAGGTCTAAGCCATGCTACAGAGGAACGCTATTAAGACAGTTTACCGCTGAACTGGTCTACGTGAATACGATCGCTCAGCCGCCGCCATCGACCGAAATGCTGTGCTGCGATTGCATCTTATATCGCTCTGTGATCCGCACCGATGCGAGCAGAGAATTTGGCTCCGCCGTAGCGCCTGTATAACTTAGCATCTAGCTGAGGTCCCAGCACAGTCTCGCATTTATGGTTGAACCTCTCGAAACGCTGCACTTGATCGCTACCTCCACGCTGTACTTGATCGATGCGGACTTATTTATCCACCGTCCAACCCATGCCTCCTTCGTGGCTGTCAGAGCATCGCAACCAACAAACGGCTAAGGCCTCTAATTCAGATCAGGGCTTGTCAGTTCTTAGTCAATTCACGACGATTGTCTACCAGGCACGCCGATAACCCTACACGTGCCGAAAAAAATGGCCCATCGTACATGCTGCTGACAGCCTCTCCTGCATGCTGACCGTCTGTCCCAGCTAATACGGCGTCGTTTGTTCACAGCGAAATTTCGTATCTGCTTTGGACGCAGTGTTCGTAGCAGGTTGTTCAACGTGGTGGCCAGCGTATGGTTTTAAGTGAAAAGACACGCGTATAGTATAGTTACGTTTTTTAGCATAGGGCTCAGGATTTTGGGTTTAATATTAATGGTCTCATGTTTCGGGATTAATGGCTTACTGATTAGATTTTGTACTTTAGGGTTGTTGGGTTTAGAGTTTAGGTCTTGGGGTTTAGTATTTATAGCAGGTAGAAGTAAAAAACTCTGAATTGAAAAAATAACAAAAAACGCATTTATTTAATATAAGTGTAAACATTCGCTGGCGACCATGTTGAACAGCCTGCTATAAGCACTACGATCATAGCAGATCCTAGTTTGGCAGATACGCCGACAGTATGTCTGACACGCCAACGGTACGTCTGATATGCTGACATAATGTCCGACACGCCAACAGTACGACTGACACCAGTACGCTGAAAGCCTGGCGGGAACCCAGGGGTATTCCCACAGCCCGCACAGCGCTCAAAGTCTTCACAGGCGTGTTGCCCACTTTAGCTTCGCTGATTCAGTGACGCACGCTCGTGGGCAGCTCATTATCGGGCATATATCTATGTGTGTTGCAGTGCGCTCGTCTGTGCGCCAAATCGCGCGGCTACGTCTGCAAAGCCTTCGTGTTCAGAAAGAACTCTGACTTCTGTGCATTCTATACAACTGGATCCAGCTCAGCCGGTTTGATGAGCGATGCAGACTATGACTTGTACGAACTGAAATCCCAAATGAGTGAGTAGTGTCTGTCAGGACGGCTGCTGCAGCAGCAGCTTTAAGCTCTCAGAGAAGCTTCCCTAGGCTAGCTTTATGTACTGTCTTTCACAGCAATGATAATATTAATATCTTTGTATAGCGCCCCAGATAAATTAGTCTCATTCTAGGCACTTTAAATAGCAGTGAATGAAGTATGATCACAGGATTAGTGGTCGCATGCACGTTATCAACAAGCATAATATTGTTAGAGGTGACATGCACAGAGTCAGCATGAAAATATGGTTGGTAGCAGCATGCGAAGTGTCTGCACGCGTACGCACACAAAGTACAAACCTTAAATCCTTTGGAGACCGTGCATTTAGCTCGTATGCTCCCACAGCCTGGAACTCCCTCCCGACCTGCATCAGAACATCCCCTGACCTGACCACATTTAAAAGAAACTTAAAAACATACCTATTTAGGACAGCATTTAGTGGGTCCTTGTGATTCGTCCTCGATGTGCTTATGCGTGCTGACACTGTTCATGCTGCCACTAACCACATTTGCATGCTGACCCAGTGCATGTAACCCCTAACCATGTTATTCATTTTGTTTGTTTTTCAAGCATGATTTTACTTACTATTCTATTGCGTATCACTTTGCAGCAAATGTAAAGCGCCTAGAAAGAGATTAAGTTCTCTGAGGGCGCTTTATCAAGTGCAATATTATTATTATTATTATAAAGTACGAATCACTAGGGTCAGCTAAATGGTACGATAAATAGGTGCGTCTTTAGCTTATTTTTAAACGACGTCAAGTCATGAGATGTCGTGAAGTCAGTCGGTAGTGAGTTTCAGGCATTGGGAGCATGCGTACTAAAGGCACGGTCTCCAAGGAATTTGAGGTTCGTACTAGGTATAGCTAAGCGATTGGATTCAGCAAAGCGAGTGGTACGGTGCCTGACCTGGCAGAGGAGTAGATCTGATAGGTAGCGTAGTGATAGCGTAGTGATAGGTAGCGTAGTGATAGCGTAGTGATAGGTAGCGTAGTGATAGCGTAGTGATAGGTAGCTAGAGAAAGAAGGAACCTACAAGTCAGAGGCTGAACCTTTAGTTCAATGCGCTGCTGGATTTGGAGCTAGTGAAAGTCGGCCGACCCGAGACGGCTTATCCTAAGAGAGAGGATAGACCAATAGGTCGATTTTTAGTTAGGTATATAGATAAATAGAATGAGAGAGCGATCAAGAGAGAGAGAGAGATAAAGAGAGCGAGCGAGAGAGAGAGAGAGAGAGAGAGAGAGAGAGAGAGAGAGAGAGAGAGAAAGAGAGCGAGCGAGAGAGAGAGAGAGAGAGAGGGATCAAAAGAGAGAGAGAGAGAGAGAGAGAGAGAGAGAGAGAGCTCTCGCACCTCAATGGATACTTCACTATTCGCAGCATTCTTGACTTATAGTCTGGGTCCTGTCAACATTTCTAGACGTCGATCACCACAGCAGATTATTCTCCAAAAACTGCCTGTCGACCCCTATGGTCTCAGCATGAATAACAGCCCATACGCTCCAGAAGCGTGAAACACCTCTCGGCGTGGCTGTCCCGTCGCATCTGGTGGATGAGGCTAGAACGATCTGTTTTTCCAGACCGAGGACCATACATTTCTTAATTTTCTCATCGGCAGCGCATTCTACCGAGCCATATGGGCTATGCGATCAATTATTGTAATTGCGTCATCAGCAATATGTGAGAGCGAAAAAGTAAATCGTTCTCATTTTATAACCTAGACATTTTGCATTTGAAGGGAACGGCAATTTGCATTGAGCCGTACTTCCCCTCTCTCTCTCTCTCTCTCTCTCTCTCTCTCTCTCTCTCTCTCTCTCTCTCTCTCTCTTAGGCAACTGCACAGGCTCATTCAAGTGCTCAAATCAAAGATGCATACCGGAAAGTTTGAGATGCAACGATGCTGACGACTGTGGAGATGTATCAGATGAAGCAGAATGCGGTGAGTGACGCTTCGTTGAGGTTGTGCGCACCGAGACGATCGCTCGGTATCATACATGGGCAGCAGAGCCAAGTATCTGCTCGCATGGCATGGCCCGCAGCCATGCTGGACCGGAAGCTAAATTTGCGTTGCAGAGCAGAGTGAGCCAGTGCAAGTAAGACTGATCAATAACAGACAAGGACATGAGCACAGTGGCATGGTTGCGGTCAAGTTCAGGGGCGAGTGGGGCATCATCTGCGACGACAACTGGGACGTGGATGACGCCCGAGTCGTGTGCAGGCAGCTCGGTTACGTGTAAGAGCGCTTTGCTCAAGTGGAAGGCATGTCAGCTGGCGAGCAGTACTCCAGCTGAGCTACAGGGGGAGGGGTGGCAGGGCCGAGTCTCCCCAGAGATTACGCGCCTTGTCCGTACTTATTTGTCGCTGGGCCCAAACAAACCCGGGTTGTGTGCGATGTATCAAACCCATAGCCCAGATGCCTTCAGGGACGATACATATCAATTTCGAGTTAAAGTAGCTGGCAGTAGCCGGAAGTCATTGCGATCAGCCAATTTCCCAAATCCACGCAGCTGATCATGGCCAAACAAAATGCGCTTTAGTCCAGCTAGTAGTCATTACTAATAAGCCACGCATCTTTTACTAATAAGCCAGGCATCCTTTGCAGCATATGTAAATATGCCTAGAAAGAGATTAAGTTCCCTGAGGGCGCTACGGATGTATAGATGTTTTTTTTATCGTTATTCAGTCGTTCTGTTTATCTCGATAGGAAATTAATCTATATTCAGGCGCTTGAAAAATTACTACATCAGAAGTAATAATGAATATTTAAGTAAGAGCGGCGTATGCTGCTTTGGTAAGCATTTAAAACTTTTCAAGTATCATGCTTATGTAGGCTTGCAAAAGCGCAAAAGAAAACACAGCAGTTACTTAATAGGAGCCTTATTTAGTCTTACATAATCATGCATAGGTATTCAAAGTGCTCATGGAAATGCTAGTTCATCTGGACGCTATACACAAACATGCAGCACAAACATTACCCGCATCGTGACACGCACAGTTTCATAACGCGAAACGCACAAAACTGGGCTTAACTTGTTTGAGTACGCTGAGTTTTTTAGCTGAGCTAAGGCTTTGTAAACGCAGATTTCCATTTGCTGTCACTGCAGATATTTATATTAAAATAGCGATTGGTTAGGACTGGCAATAGTAGAGCTTAAGTTGTTCTAATAAACCCAATAGTGACCGAATGGTGAAAACACGAGGTTCAGCTCTGTGACTCCTTTGCTACCAGGGGTTAGTAACATGCACGCCATCAAACATGCAAAAAGAAGCAAGTATCACGCTTAGGGCCAACATGCTTAAGCAGCATGGAGACCCTCAGGCCAACAGCTTGTAGGACCTCTGGCCAGTATAACATGCACCTACTCATACACCTACTCACTGACTTATGAGCAGATCAGAGCGCATAGCACAAAAGAGCAAAAGACAAGCTTGCAGGGGCTCAAGGTGAAGCTGACTGGAACAGATTGGTTTTTATTTGAGACATAAACGATGCAAAGTCATTGCAGGCATGCAAAGTTCCCTAGAAAGAGATTGAGTTCTCTGAGGGCGCTATATCAAATGTATTATTGTCATTATTATAAGGTTGGAACTGCGGCAGTTCTAGACTTTTGATGCAATCGAGCTGAGTGCTAGATCAACGGGAGATTTCAGTTTAAGGATGAAGGACGGCGAGATATTGTAATGCTGAGAAGCGGATGGAGCAGGCAGTACACTGGAATACTGGAGGAGCAAGGAGGTCTGATAGAAAGGCCGGTGCGAATGAGGATACTTTTAGAAAAGAGAAAGGATCTTGAAGACAAAGGAGCAACGACGTTGCATGGGTTGACTGGTGCTGGAGAGTGAAGAAACCTGTCAGCCAGGCAGAGGATATTGAAATCGATATGATGAGTGATTGGGATACAGCGAAACTCAGACAGCGACTAGCTACGATTAATAACAGGGATAGTTGAGACTGACTATTCAGCCGCCTAAAAGTAAATCGAATAGCAGCCGTAGCAGCCATGACTACTGTTTGCCAGCGTCGATAAATATATTCACGATGAAGGTCTGGAAACCACGACCCGAATCGGTGAATGCAAACACTGCACCCCTAGGCTGCAATTCAGGGGTGCACAGAGGCAGACTGCAGACTTTCGATCGCGATGTGTCGATCTCTGGAGATCAGGCCTAAACGACCCTTCCAAAAAGCGCTCCTTAGGACATCCTCGCGCAGCCAGCCGACTGACCCGTGCCTGGCCCTCTCCAACAAAAAAAGTAACTTTCCTTGCTAAATTCTAAAAATGCACCGAAGGCTCTACACAGCTGTGACAGGCTGTCAGCTTAGCAAAATGTTCCCTTTAAAATTCCGCCGTCCACCGTTGTCCTTTCTCAAGCAAAATTAGGCCCAATAGTTGAGGTGCTCGCCTCGATCCAAGGTGAATGTTGTTGATGGTCGAGGTCGTGGGCTCGAGCCTGGTGGCACATGTAACGAGCCTTAATAGAGATTAAGTTATCTTAGGGCGCTATTCAAGAGAATTGTAATTTAATTTGTAAAAAAAATGAGATAAGGCCATTAGGACAACTACGGACACTCGTTAAAAATGAAGTTTATCATAGTGGATAAGCAATTCAGTTCGCGTTTGAATATTCCAATATTCCGTTTGAATATTCCAATATTCCTCCCTCGCACCCTACGTGGACCTTGGGTTAGTTATTAGCTGTGCTCACGTGCTCACGTGCTGCCTTTACAGTGACGCAATGGAGGCGCTGACGTCTATCGATGCCACGTCGAGCGCAGGCTCCTTCCTACTCGACGAAGTAGAGTGCAATGGCACCGAGGCCTCGATCGAGCAGTGCGCGCATGCGCCGTGGAAGCAGCACAATTGCCTTCCGCACGAAGCCGCTGGAGTTGCCTGTCAGGTGTCGAAGGGTGAGTGGCGCTGCGCCATGCGGCATTTAAGACCAAAGTTCGATAGCTAGATAACTGTGCAGCCGCGGTAAGGAATTCTCAGGGATGAAAGCTGGCAAGTTTAGAGGCAATCAGTGGCGAGGTGACCAAAGCCCTAGGCTTGGCGTGAGCTTTCGGTGTCACTGACGGCGGCTACACGGAAGCGTTGCCTTTATAACTATGCACTGATAATATCAAGAAATTTGTAGAGTGCCCTAGGGTAACTATATTTGTTTTGTAGGCACTGTACATGTGCTGGAAGGGAAGCACGTCGTGGATGTGGCACGGAGATTAAATGCGCACTGTCCGAAAGCATTATCAAAAAAGAAATCACAATTCACGCGGATAAAACTGTGTCGAGCAGGCGCATTTCTAGCTTGATTTTTGTAAATCTAGTCTAGTCGGGGTTCGTCGTGACATCAGTGGTGTGGTGGGTTCAAGGTGGGTTCAAGGCTCGTCCTTCGAGCGTGCGAGCTGAAAGCACAGGGCACAGTGTACGAGGGCACAGGGTACAGGGTTTTGAGATTGGTTAGAGACACAGCTAAATGACGCGAGTCGGAAGAGTCGGTAGCACGATGACTAGCCCGATTTAGAATTCGTTTGAATAGGTGTTCCGGGGCTTGGTCCAGCGGATAAGGTGCTCGCTCCGACCAAGGACTGGCTGAGGTCGTGGGCTCGAGCCCCGAGGCATATGTGAAGCGCCTGAATAGAGATTGAGTTCTCTTGGGGCGCTGTATAAATGAATCTTATATTTTTTTAAGAAATTGAAGTGACCTAAAACTGAGAGAGAACAATGAACGAGATATACTGCTTGATGGGGAGCAAGTACAGGTTAGCGTTAAATGGTGTATTGTGGCAGAAAACTTCCCTCAGAAGTGATGAAACAACGAAAGTAAGATATCCTAAAAAAAACTAAGACGTGTATTGACGTATTACATTGGCGTTCAGATTTTATCACCCGTTCGCCATGTAATACCGAAGAGGTTAACTTAGAATGTAAGTCAAAATATCAAGATTTGATAGGTCTTTGTGACTCGTTCTTCGTGCGCATGTACCTGCTTACACTGTGCCTGCTGCTTGCGGATGTTGCCACCAAGCATTTTGTAATGCTTTCTATACAGCATCTGTCAAGTGCCTCGAGAGAGACTTCTCTGAGGGTGCTATACAAATGTATTATTATTATTATTGCTATTGTCATTAAGAGGCTGTATACAACCAGCCCAGACTGCGTATTGCTAATGCGTGTGCCAGCTTGACTGCGGTATCCTTGCTTAAACAAGGTGTGCAAATGTGCCATGTTTCGTAGATGAAAGTAGGAACACGACTGTGGAGCCCATGCGGTCCACTAGTGAGTGGTAGGTCACTTTCGAACACGACGAAACCCAGATTGCATGGAGACCGTAAAGGTAATCCTGTGTGTCAAGCCCAGTTTTAAGGTCAAGCTTTAAATTTTCTAGTGCCGTTAGGTTTTCCAATAACTATTAGGCTATTTTTATTGCAATTTAATTTGAGGTCTTTTTTCAGGCATCAAAATGCCAATGTCAGCAGTACACGGTGCAAGGTAGCTGAGAGAGTTCGAAGCGCCTGGAGGAAGGTTGGCATCAAAGCGCAAGTGCAGTTATGTTGCATCTGCATTGTAATAATACTACTACTTTAGATAGCTCCCTCGGATAGCTTAATCTATTTATAGGCACTTTAAATTCGCTGTATATAAGCGAAAGCCTAGACTCCGTTTGCTGGTATCTAACGGTAGAAAAGATAAAACCTAGTATCACATTTGTGACTTCCTTGAAATAAACGAACTCCAAAGAGAATGCCTGCCTACGTGTTCTTTCCAGTGCCTTTATTCGGGTGCTCTCCCCATTTTCGGAGTCGCCTGGTTGGTAGCAGGTCACCTACGTAGAGGAGGTCTCCCTACTAATCTTAATCTGGTGACCTTAGCTCTATGAGGCCCTTCCTAAGTGGGTGAATCAAAACATTTTATTAAAACTCGTACTTTCAATATTTTAAATCGAAATGGTGAATCTAGGTACGTGATCTGTGATCTAGTTCCTTAAGTTGCTGGAGACCGTTGCCGGAGCCCTATTCGAGTTCTAATATAGCCTTAAACTCACTCTCGACTGATGTCATATAATCTCATAAGTTGAAGAAATTTAACAGCAAGCTTCAAACCTACCTATTCTCAACAAGCTTGCTCCATTCGTAGGCATTTTCCCATGTATGCTTCTGAGTGCTGACATTTTGCACGATATAACTACCCGATTGACATGCTTCGCTTCCAGCGTGTGCAAAGTGTTTAGAAAGACCGTTAGTCCCCTTAGGATGCTACACCAATGTTTTATCTTTTTTATTATCATCGCTTTTACCCTGTCAGCGTATTACAGTTACTAATATTTGAAGCTTCGGTTCCCTGTATTCGCATGTTTTTCTTTAGTCTACGCGGTTTTGCTCTTGGTGCATTTGAACTCAGTGTGACTTTCGGATTATGCGTGCTGACACTGTGCACGCTGTCTGCGCTGTGCCCATCCCAGGAAGTTAAGCACGGCGGCTAGCATCTGTAAACCGTATACCGTAAGCCCGTAAGCCCTGAACCCAAAGCCTAAATCTGTAACCCTAAAACCTATTTAGGACAGCATTTAGTGGGTCCCAGTGATTCGTCCTTCAGGTGCTTATGCGTGCTGACACTGTGCATGCTGCCACTAACCACATTTGCATGCTGACCCTGTGCATGTTTCCCCTAACCATGTTATTCATCTTGTTTATCAAGCATGATATTACTCACCAATCAATCGCGTTTCTCTTTGCAGCAAATGTAAAGCGCCTAGAAAGAGATTGAGTTCTCTGAGGGCGCTTTATCAAGTGCATTACTGTTATTATTATTATTATTCCTGCCTTCATGCATGGAGAGCGTCGGCACTACCGTCGGCTCGTTAGGTGCCATTGAAGTGGACGTTCATGTATTCAGTCAATGATTCAACTCTGGTGGATGGTGCATGAAGAACTGTCAAAGCACCCAATATAGCTAAAAGAGCTGTCTGTGTGCTCTAAAAGCAGATATGAATAAATTTAAACTAGAAAGTCGGACATAGTACTTGCAATCATTAGCTAAGCTATGGCCAGCAGCTGGATAGGCCGCGGGTGCTTCCCTAATCCAAAGCTTCAGGAGCGGCTGGATAAAGGCAGACCAAGAATAAAAATGTCAAATGTTGTATATAAAAAATCTGATTAGATGCGACAGTCGGCATTTTGATTTGACCCATGAATTTGAATTCGTGGGAATTCGCATTTGCTGGAGCCACTCCCAGAGAGGGGAGATAATGCTCACCAGACGAGACGAATCCATGTGCACTAGTTTCGGCAGCGTGCCCTCTGCTTGGTTTGGTGGCAGCTCCTATCAGAGCCGCCAGTCTTTCGCTGAGCATGTGGGAGCTACGATACACTTTCATCTTTCAGTCACGCACCGCGAGTAGCGCACGCCATCTCAGGCGGTGCCCCTGTCGTTTGCCGTTGCAGCTTGTGCCGTAGATGAGTTTTCCTGCAAAGTCAGTAAAAAGTGCTTGCACGCGGCACTCGTCTGCGACAAAGACGACGACTGCGGCGACGGCAGTGACGAGCAGGGATGCAATGGTGGGTGTGCCAGCAGTAGACTGCTCCTGTAGCCAACGATCTTGATGGCCGGAAGCGGTGGCGCGAATCTCTCTCTCTCTGAAGCCTCGCTGCTCGGCGTGTAGTCATTATCAGTCGAATGCAAGGCTTTTATAAACCACTGCAATTTTCCGTTAATTCTTTAGCGACCTCCTGAATCTCTTAGTCAGCCCGATTATGAAAAATCTCGCCGAAATAAATAACCTACTATGCAAATAAAAAAAAACCGTCATCAGTTCCTTTTATTTCGGCGATGGCCTTCAAGATCAGCCCTTCTCGAACGGCTGCGAATTGTGGCTATTGTGCATGCATCCGTGCTCAGGGGGCAATATCCAAGTGGCTATGGGACGTCTGCAGGAGAACACCACACTATCTTATTAAAATGATCTTTTCCATAACTTTCGCTAAATTGAAGAAACCTAGTGGAGCAAACTCAAGGCGTGAAAACTAATCATTATAGATGACCGGTTCGGGTATTCGAGCCTCACTATGGCAGTCAACCCATGGGGCACGGCATAAGAACAATATTAGCTGATTGAAGAGTTCATTTATATATCACCACCGCTTGCAGCTGGCAATAAAGGATCGCCCACTGTAGTACTCGAATCCATGACCTCGGTTGTGAAGAGCGATCACCTTACCACCTGGGCTATCACGGCCCGAAACGCATAGATGAAGGTTTCGCTGGTGTGAGTGAATGCATAGATACATATCTGTCTTGACTAAGACTTGGAATTTTTAGCAAAATCTACCAGACCTGCGCTTGAAGATTAAAGTGCTAGCCATTCAATTGTGCGTTCTTTGCAGCAAATGTAAAGTGCCTAGAAATAGATTGACTTCTCTGAGGGTATCATATCAAATTTATTATTATTATTATTAAAGTAAAACTTAAATCACTGTTTGAACAGCACATAGAATCAGCTATTGATGATAAAAGTTCTAGCTTGCGGTTGATCAAGTGTGTTTTTCGCACAGCTGTCGGTTCTGATAGGTTCTAATGACGCCGACGTCGGTGCTAAGCGTGGCTAAAGCGTCAGGTGAATTTATACAGCAATAGACCACGCAGCAAATCAACATCCAAGCACCGGAAGTGAAGAAGGCTATGCCATTTTTTCATTCTGCCATTTTTTATTCTTCCTCTGGAAATAAAAAACTAAATGCGAAACCTGATGCAAAATTCCATCCAGTATCACTATCTCACGAAGGACATTCTGTGAGTGTGCCAACGGAATAAGCGCACGCAATGAGAAGAAACTCGTTATGGTAAGCGACAGGAAGACTTGAAGACTCGGTTGACCTGTTTGACGTGATGCAGCATAGACCTGGCTGAAATCTAAAAACAATCCGAACCTAACTAACGCCATTCTAACTAGCTTTTATTTCGTTCATATCCAAGAGCAATCACAACTGGTAGTATAGTAGCCAGTTTTTTGCTCACACACATCCCTCAATTTCAAGCCATTTGCAGTACCCTCGAAGTATTCTTTCGAAACCATCGACAAGCGCGGGTAGAACCATTTGTGGACGAAGCCGTCGACTTTACACACACTGAGCTGATTGGCTTGTCCCAGCCGTCCTAGTACGGCTGCAATGCCACCGCGTGCGCACCCTAGCGCCGAGTCATCTCCTTGCAGAGATGAGTATTAGCCTGGAAGGCGGCGCTGCCCCTAACGAAGGGCGAGTGGAGATAACTTACAATGGACTGAAGGGCACCGTCTGCGACGACGAATTTGACGACGCCGACGCTCAGGTCATTTGCCGATCGTTCGGCTTTAAGTACGCGCCGCCGCTCGTCGTGGCGCTCGTCGCTAGCAGCCATTTGCGACCGCCAGACCCCGCCCGGCTTTGGCAAGCTGCTCACTTTCCTGCCGTCTTCTCGCGACCGTCTCTCCTAGCGGACCGGCCGTGGCTCACAGAGGGGCCACACAGTTTGGACCGGGAAGGGGCGCCATATGGATTGACGACCTGCTGTGTTCGGGTGCGGAGCAAAACGTCGCCGCCTGTCCGAGGTCGCAGTGGGGCATGAGCGACTGCACTCACGCCGAGGACGCCGCCGTCACCTGCTCACCGTCAGCCGGCCGCCCGTCAACGCCCCGGCGGCCTGCTGAAGCCACAGCCGGGCGTCCGACGCCAGCGCCTGCAACGGCTCGTCCGACCTTGCCCGTAACCACGACTTCCCGCGGGGCATCGTCAGCGTCAGCAGTCTGCGGGAGCAGGTTCTTCCGGTGAGCAGGCGCGCACTCGTTTGTAATAATAATAATAATAATTCACCTGATAAAGCAATAAATGGTTGTCATTCCGCTCTTGCGAAGCCGCTCCCAGTCGACGCGTTCGACCCTCGATTCGTTCGCTGCGCATTTTTTTCAAGTCCCTTCCCTGCCCCCTTCCGCGAGCCGCTGTACGGTGGCGGGACGGACTGGAGGCGAGCGGCAGCCATTTTTAATCTGCTCCACAGACCTCGAAGAGCGTCGATCACCGGTATTCGTTACGCGGAGCCCTCGGGAACGTCGAGAGTAGTCGGCGGGCGTGACGCGGTGCACGGATCGCACCCCTGGCAGGTGGGCGTGAAGTTGCGTAACTCGCACTGGTGTGGTGGCACCATACTGAACGAGCGGTGGATACTAAGCGCCGCTCACTGCTTCTAGTAAGTAAGACTCTACGGCATTACCGGCCAAGCATGCACCGCTGCGGAGGCGTGAAGCTCTTCTCTAACCTCAAACGGTGGGCTTGAAAGCCCTCCTCCTAGCCAGGGCTGCCAATGGCGCTCATGGGCGGGGCTATTCCAGTCGGAGAATGGCGCGCTGATTCAGTGTTTTCATAATCTTTCATACCTGGGCGTTTTTGGCATCGGCAAGTGGCTATTATTACACTGGGCTAAATAATTCGTCATAAGAAGATGATTGATGAACGAAGCTTCTTAACACGCCAGTTTTAAAATTCAGCTTTAATTTCTACGCAGTATCTAACCCTTCAATGTGGGTAGTTAGTGGAAGTCAACCTGAAAGACCGAGATAGCTTGATTGATTCACTGAAATTCTTACCCTACTAGCACTTCCACCCGTCAATAATGTCGGCCACAATGGCCACCGGGGCCAATGCTTCCGACGCCATCTGCCGGCGGTTGCGGGGATGCTTGTTCAAGCATTCGAATGTTCAATGGTTGTCCAAGCGTTTCCAATGCTCACTGCATTTGGCTTTAAAGTTCATAAATATACTAATATTGTACTAACCCATGAACTAAATATTGTTAACTCGTTGTCTTCGGACTTTTGCAAACTGATTAACGCTCACAATCCTTAGTTCCACCACACGGAAAATATTCCGTACGGCATACGGATTACCGTAACGTCAAATTCCCTACGAATCTCTTCAGACAATTATGACAATTGCGTTAGTTACATAGACGGACCTACATTAAATTATATTAGTGCTTACAGACTAATAGGTATACGCAAATAGCTTGATAGCAAGTTAGACAGCACAACAATGTTGCATACACTCACACACACACACTCACACACACACACTCACACACACACACACATACACACACATATACACGCATCACACACACGCATCACACACACGCACCACACGCACGCACCACACACACGCACCACAGACACACACGCACCACAGACACACACACAGAGACATGTGTGCATATTCATTTAAATTATGTAACTCTACAAAGGCAAGCTGATTTAAATGCCTGATTTATAGAGTGGCAGCAGAGCCTTCATGGCTATTATCACTGCTCTCAAGTGATAGATAAACAGTCGATGAATGGAGGACTAGAACTCACTGACCCTCACGACCTCCGGGTCCTGAAGAGTCAGCACCAGCACCCCTAGGCTAGGATCCAGGGGCATGTAAAGCCGGAAAGCTTTTTACAACGAAGTCAAAGCCTAAGTGGCTTTCGGTGCGAATAGAATAGCCAGCAGGCTACATCTCCCGAAACAGAAATAATATGAGAAGCACATTTGAGTCAAGTGGACAGCGACGGAAGTAAGCAGCGTAGAAGTAACCGAACGGCCTGCAAGCAATGCGACATTTCCGACAGCAGATGGGTTCTATCGCTGATGTGTAAGAATCCACGGTCTGTGACCAGCAGACTACTTACTAGCTTGAACATGTGCCTACTTGGCTGGAAGAACTTGGATAGCTGCCGGTCGGTCAACGGAGATGAAGAGTAAAGTTCTTCTGCTGACCCAAAAGACCCTCCACGGTACGGCTCCTTCCTACCTAATCAATTCTTATGCGTAACACCTACATACTCATTGTGGCTTTGAGGAGTTAGAGACTGAGATACATTACATTACATTTCTGACATCAATAATAGCTAGATGTAAGCAATGGATAGATCGTGTATTTTCTAGATCGTGCATTTTCTGTTCCCGTTGGTGTGAAAAGTGCTTAGCTGGTGCTGCGAGAATGGTACAACGAGACGTAAAAGAACTAGCTATGGTGGACATCTTAAGTTAAAGTAGGACTTCTGCCCGTTAATCAACCGATAGCCGTCGCAGCTCCTGTAACTAGAAGGTCGATATGCGTGCAGGACGCGTGCACGCTCTTCTGAAAAAAGGGGCGCGGCACATTAAAAATGCAGACAGTCAGATTTTTTGGCTTCATGCTAAATGTATAAGGCTATGAACATGCTCTAAGATGAGATCGTATTGCAAACCTAAGGAACGGTTTGCTCATTCTTTGCGAATTAATCGAAGGACAGAATTATATAAGACTGATCACCTTCGTCGGAATTTACTGTAAATCATTTAGATCAACTAAGTTGCTCATATTTTCAATTTTCTGATGCTAGAATTATTTCAGCTATGTTGGTATGTTGGATGCTGCTATATTGCCTACTTCGGGCATCTAGCTGAATTAGCTAAGGTTTACACTTTACCGCTATGCGCGACATTAAACCGGCTATTTTGCAACTCCCTACCAAATCCGCTTAGGCATTTGCTACACTGCAGACAAATCCAGCGTGAGAACCTCCCAGGTCTCAACATGTGATCTCAACGAATATATATATATATATATATATATATTTATATGCTTATATTTACATATGTAATTGGAAATATCTACACTTATTATGTACATATATATATATATATACACACAAAAATACTTTATTGCCATGGTATTTGGTCGTTATTCTGAATCGAGAATCATCCGAGAAATTGTGTAATTTGAACACCAGTAGATTAGTGGTAACGTACTTTTCGTGACCTGGTGCACAACATTTTGTGCGGTAATATTAAAAATTTAATGTTCAACTGATTCTTCAGCAGTGCCATTTATACAGAGCGCCAGGAGAGCCTCGCAAAACTATTTATTCCCCTGCAGCGAAAAATAAAGGGCGACCAGCCGTAAGACCCCGAGCCACGCCCAGATCGGGTCGTGAAGTGTGGAGCACCTTACCCAGAGGCTGAGAGACTGGAACATGAAGGGTTCTACTTTATGGGGAGTACTAAAACCAAATCCTAAATAATTAGCGTTCAAAAGGCTTTTACTACTTTCAGCTACGACGAGAGCAAAAATATAAAGACACAGTCAGAAAGGAATGCCGTAGTATGCGAAAATGTTTTTAACAATAAAGCGGTACTGATCTAAAATTTCAAGAATAGTGTAAATGTCTGCATCAAGACAATACTCCGAATACAAATCGAGGGAGTGAATTTTTAGTGGAATACTTCCAGTGGCCGACCGGAAATCCTCAAAAGCTAGCGACAGAAATGCCTACTTCGGACAATTGTTCAGACAAAATGCACTAAGCGATTGTGACTTTGCTCCGTACTTCCTTCACCTTGCTTCGGTCGGTCTTCATCTTCAGCTTGATCTCCTGACGTACGTGCACGTCAGCGTTTGGTCTTCACTTTCGAGACATTGAGGAGTCAAAAAGAGCTTTGGCGCAGACTCTTATCTAAACAGTTCTTTTGCGCTTCCAATGTTGCAGTCGAGCGAGCTTGCAGCAGATAATCACATGCACATCTTCGCAGGCAAGCATGGATCTGTTCATGCAGTAATTCTCTCGAGTTCTTTCATAAAGATTCATTTATTGAAATGATGATATGAATGAATGATCATAGTAATAATGATATAAATGCAAGCTGAAACCCGAGCGCGCGTCGGTAAATGTGCATAAGGGAGCACAACCTCGAGATGCACCACGTCTCTCACGCACCGAAACAGCCCTATAGTAGCGTTTTTCAGTGCACTGCGTAACAGCGTAAACTTTGGAGGCGCACGCCTGCGTTTTACCGCCTCAGCGAAGTACAAGCAAAGGAGAGAGCGCAGCGCTTAGAAAGCGCTGTTTGGTGTTTTTGTTTTCTTCTACTAGCAATCGGCCGAAGTCGCTTTTCACGGTCGTGACTGGCGACTTCGACAACACCATTGTGGAGCCAACGGAAGAGACCTTCGAGCTGGAGCAGATTATTCTGCCCGAGGAATACAGTAAGCGCCGCCGCTTTCGCGACGAGCGGCCATTGGTCAGCCAGAGAGAGATCGGGGCCAGGGTCGTCACGTGCCGCTTTGGCGTCCTTCGAAGGCGGAGCGGGCGCATGCATTTCAAGGCAATTAAGTGGATGGTTAAGACACTCTGGCTTCTGCCTTTAACTTCAGCAATACTTGTGAATTTTTAACGGCCCTGTGCAGTTCTGAAGACCTATTTCTCGAGGCTAGCTTTGAAATCTAGTGCAGAGTTGAAGTGTAAGGCCCTGCTGGCATCCAAAGCGTTGGCATAACGACCTGTGTAGCTTCGACTGCCGGGATCATCGAGTCTCGCCAGCGGTAGGAGATTTAGCCCGGAGAGTATTTTTCCCGGAGATCGAAGTGAATCGTGACCGAGCAGTTCGCTTTGTGCTTTGTGTCACACGTACGGCGGGACCGGAAGAATGAAACGACGACCTGCAGGATGTACCGAGCAATGCTAGACCATGTGATCGCGAATGCATCTGCAAAAATGCCTTCACCGATCCGCCCGATTGATTGGCTGAGCTCATCCCATCGAAATGTCCGCTCAAACTGCCCGTCCCGAGCCGAAGCCGAGTGTACTTTTTTCATCGAAGCTCTGCAATGTCAGAGCGTCGCAGTTCGGACGCCGACGGCTCGTTCACGGCAAACTTGACACGTTTGCTAAAGCGCCTCCATGCATCGGACCACGAATGGGTCCGATGGGCGTGGCAGTCGGGTAGTCTTCTGCCAGGGCTAGCTAGATAGCGGTAGGGAGAAGCGAGCCATTTCCGTACTGCTAAATTAGCCAAGTAAGCGGACAATTGCTCTTTTGTGCTGTAAAACTGTCGCTTGCAATTCGCCCTATGACTGAATTTGGATACCATCAAGCACTAGGTAGCTGAGTTCAGTCAAATGCTCCTCTAAAAAGAGCTCCCTCTTACTTCGAAAGCTCACTATCTGGCCCTTGGGATTTACCAGCAGAAAATCCTCAATCCAACCCTAGGCCGTGATTTAGTGTAATCCCAGTTTACGGGCCAGAGGTGCGTCACTTGAAAAAAAAGAGCTCCCTCTTACGTCGAAAGCGCATTTTTTTGCCCTTGGGATTTACCAGCGGGCAATTCTCAATCCAACCCTAGGCCGCCGCCATTTAGTGTAATCCCAGTTTACGGGCCAGGGTGCGCCAATGAAGCCAAGCAATAGAAATGCATAGAGCATAAATTATGATGAAGAGAGCGCCGGGAAGTTGTTGTCACTAATCCGTGGTACAACCAGTGACTGGCGTCTAAACGGATCTGAGCTCTCTTCCGCCGCTTTACTATGAGCACTAGTAGAAGCCTTAGTTCACTCTTGCTCCTGCTATATATATATATATATATATATATATATATATATATGTATATATATATATATATATATATATATATATATATATATATATATATATATATAGTACAAGCCTTAGTTCAATCTTTCTCCTGCTATATATATATATATATATATATATATATATATATATATATATATATATATATAGTATAAGCCTTAGTTCAATCTTGCTCCTGCCTCGAGTACAGAGAGCCTTCAGACGGGTTGCATCATTGCACTGCTTGAAAGTTAAGCTCGGTGAGATACCAGAATCGATTCGCGAAGGAAAAAGAGTCAAGATGGCAGAGAAGAGGCAAAAGCGAGCGACAGTGGACGACACCTGTCCACCTGCAGAGCAACTAGCTTCACAGCTGGACAGGCTGACTGTCTGTTTATCGCCTCTACTTTTTGCGAAGCACAAGACGCTGGAGCCATGAGAGTAGCATTTCGTTCCGATTAGCTCCCTTTCACTCGTTCTCACGCAAATGGAGGCGCTCAAGCGTGTATTCACCGACCATTCACTGATTCGTGTCAATCTGACCTGACCATTCAATGACTCGTGCCTGTCTTCAATTACCCCTGCGTGTCTTCACTGACCCCTCAGGGACTCAATAATAATAATAATAACAATAATAATAATAATGATAGTACATAAGTATATCGCTCTCAGAGAACTTATTCTCTTTCTAGGCACTTTACATTTATTGAAAAGGAAGCATTATCGAATTGCTTTCCTGCCTTCAATTGCATGTCATTCTATTCCCAAGTCCTGACATCAGATGCACACGGCTTGAACTTCACCCATTCGCCACACACATTGCTTCTGACACTATAATGAAAGAGTTTTTACTGTAAAGCTCGGCGTGATCCCCATATCCAGGCCGGCATTTTTGCGCATATCTTTCTAGCTGCTGCTGCTTTTATATGGCCAGTCGGTTTCAACATCTCTGCTCGGGAAGGAAGGTTTTTTTGGTTCTCACATGTACGTATGATTGTGTATTTTTCTGGGCTACGTAATACACTGCGAGGATTAATAAAGTCCAGCCGCTGTTAGTTTAGACGAGAACTTAGCGCGGCCAGGACTGCAGTAATGCAAGGCGGCGGCCACAGTGCGCTTTTGGCAAACCACAGTTTGGCACTTTTTGCCGATCGCGATGCGCTTGTGGCTCAACAAAATGATCAGATTCATTGCAGGGGACGCTCACGACTACGACTTCGCACTTTTGAAGATCCAGCTCCGAAACGGCAGAGGCATATCCTTCTCTGAGCGCGTTCAGCCTGCCTGCCTACCGAGCTCAGAGGCGTTCGCCTACCCCGTCGGGATGTACTGTCACATATCTGGATGGGGCTCGATTGGCCGAGGTAGCTCAAAGCTTGGGCGGCCTCGCTAACCCGTGACGCAATAGCCACTAACCCGTGACGCAATAGCCACTAACTATGACGATCATGTCACCCCTAACCATGTTATTCATTTTGTTTGTTTTTCAAGCATGATTTTACTTACCATTCAATTGCATTTCCCTTTGCAGCAAATGTAAAGCGCCTACAAAGAGATTAAGTTCTTTGAGGGCGCTTTATCAAGTACATTATCATTATAATTATTATTATTACGCAATAGCCACTAACCATGACGAAATAGCCACGTCATTCAACGTAGCGCCAGTTATCGTTCAACGGTGCACCTGTGCCGCTCTGAGCATGGAAATCTCTGTATATCTACGGCCGGAGCCTCGCTTTTTTTCTGGAGCATTCCTCATGCTGCGTTTGACTGCTTGTTGTGTGCGCTCGTAATGGCCGTTTAACCTTGCTAACGGTGTGTTGACGTCAAGGGTTCGCAATATGGAGCCGATCCTTTTAAGAAGGGCTGAACCTTCTGTTGGCTAGGGTCGTTGCATTTGAATTCATATCAGCTAAATATAGTACTATATCCAGAAGGTCATGCTGGCGCGAGGATTAAAAGGGATAGCTAAACAGCTGCCCCGCGCTAGGTCCCGTACCATAAGAACATTTTGCTGCCACTGGATAAATCGTAGTCTACGAGGAACTGCATCTTTAGATGGCACACTAGGTACCGCGGTTGCTTTCACGACGTCGGTCCCGAGGTCGTGGGTTCGATTCATGCGGTGGGCGATTCTGTATCGCCACTGCAAGCGATGGTGATAGCCGTAAAGGCTCTTCTGTCGCTATACAAAAAGAGGCTGTTTAATCAGCGAGGATTATTTTTTAGCAGGCTTCTCAAAAAAACATTAAAACGCCATTTAAGCCAGCCAATAGTGTAATAGCTTTGCTGACAGCACTGGCGTAGCAGGTTCTCGACTTACTAATAATAAAAATAAGTTTGCTATAGAGCCCTCAGAGAACTCAATCTCTTTCTAGGCCCTTTACATTCGCTGCTAACGAAGCGAGATCAAATGGTTAGTGATAGCATGCTCAATGACGATAAGACAATAATCTATAACATGGTTATAGGTGACATGCACAGGGTCAGCAAGTATGGTTAGTGGAAGCTTGCACAGTGTCACCACGCATAAGCACGTAAAGGACAAATCAAGTGGGTCCCACTAAATGCAGTGATAAAAAGATACATTTTAAATTTCTTTTTTAATTTGGTCAAATCAGGGAATGTCGTGATGGAGGTTGGGAGTGAATTACAGGATTTAAGAACATACAAACTCAAGGTACCGTCTCCAAAAGACTTGGATATTCGAATAAAATACCGCACAATGCCTGTGCAAGAGTGAAAAGTAAGGGTAGCCTTACTGCATCCCATAGAATTGGTCGAGAGAAATCACAAGAAGAGGCTCTTGTTTAGAAAATAGCTGTCAAACATAAAAAAGACAAAGAAACGTCTATAAAAAAATGCCCCCATGGCAATGGTACTTCCATACGAAAATGGAATACCTATTTTAGAACTTACCTAGACGAGAGACTTTCTTTTACCTGCAGATTTACAGATTGTAAACCCTTAAGAAGAAGAATGGAGCACATGCCAAATCACGTGGCTGAGCATTCCAGGTGATATGGTTACAATCGTGGCCTTAAAATCGTGTAAATGTGCCACAAATTGCATAGCAAGAGATTCAGTTCTCTTAGGGAGCTACACAAATTTATCATGACTATTATTATTATTATTATTATTACACATCTGAGCAACTTGCAGGCGCTACAAAAAAAACCGCATTCTTCCAACCCGGGGTGTGGACGCAGCGTCGAGCTGTCGAGCTGTAAGCTGAGATTAAGTTTGATTACTAGGAGCCTCCGCATTTCCTCCTCCGTATGCCAAGCCAATGTCAGTGTCGTTTTGCTAAGCAGCGATCTAATTCGTTCACGAGTTTCCGTAGAATTTAAAAGAACATCTTGGCTTGCACAGATCGGTGAACTAGACACATAAAAACTATTCCGACGTCAGTTGTGGACAAATTTTAACTTTCCGAAGCAACATCATACTTCTTGGCTCAGTATAAGGCTTTGTATTGAAATGGCCTACTGAGCTGCTTCTTTAGCAGGCGGTTGAAGTGAGTTGTATTTCATGAGCTCCATCCGCGTAACATCTGTCTAACCGTATACCTAAAAAAATTGTCCGTTCTAGGGTTGAAGCAGTATTTTTTCGCTTGCTGGAGCTATATGTAGTTGGCAAGCTCCAGACATAAGATCGAACGATCGTCTTTCCGCAGACGACGCCCACGACCGTCCGTATCCGGTCGCCATCTTTCAGTACTCATTTCGAGCACGCCGGATATGTGATCTATCTTTGTTTGCATTTAATTGCAGGCTTATATCCGAATAGGCTGCAAGCGGCTGAGGTGCCGATCATAGACGGCACGACGTGCTCGACTCTGTATAAGAATGACATCACGGCGAGAATGTTCTGCGCTGGATTCAAAGAGGGCGGCATCGACACGTGCCAGGGTGACAGCGGAGGTCCGATGGTGTGCGATATTAATGGTAAGCCTCCTAGGAGTTGACTTCCACTTGAAGTGACGATTCACATTGTCCTACCAGTGAATGTATGTGAATTTAGTCATTATGGTCTACGGTAGAGGGTTCATCGACTCGTGGAGCAAAATGCTGCGTAATGGGGTAATGATGCCCCATCTGGAGAGAAGTCCATACACCCACTTTGCACCACTTATTTGTTGCATCCAGTGCCCTTTTGACGGTGACTTTAGATATTGCAACGTTAACTGCACAATTAATTGCAGCGCCAACAATAGCTATAGCTTTTTGATTTTCTACCGCATAGGTAAATTCACCATTTTGGGAGCAACTTCATTCGGAATGGGATGCGCTCAGCCGAACGCGCCCGGAGTGTATGCGAAGGTGTCGTCCGTACTTCCATGGATATACCGGTATATCAGAGCCTAGCTGCCTACTCAGCGATGTGTTGGAGCAGCAGAAGAGGCGACGAGCGCTCACAACGAGCAGGGCTGGCTTCAACGGACTCATCGATACGGCCCTCCCCACTAAAAGCCGACAGCCTCACTGTCAACGTGAAAGATGTCACATTAATTAATAACTGGACACTCGCCGCTTCTAGTTTGTAGCTAGATTTAGTTATTCTGCGAAGTTACTTAGTCTCAGCAATGTACTTTGTCAATAGGTCAACGTATCCGGCCTGTGCGATGCTTGCTTCAATCGATGTGGTTTGAGCTGCTTTGAGCCGTTTCTGCAGCCGTTGCAGTTTCTTTTAAATTTGTATCGAGCTATGTAACAGAATAACAGAGCACTAAATGCTGCTTCTTATATACTATATTACTATACTTACTTTACTATTCCCTTTGCAGCAAATGGAAAAATGAGAGCGTCTTGTTGCTAGGTAAACAACGAGCCACAGTGGCTGGGCTCCCTCCGATCTAGTTAGCAGCCATACATTTCGTATACTAGCCCCTTTACTGGCTTCGAATATTTCTTTACGGCTGCTATATACAGAGTTGCCCAGGGGTCTGTGGCTGGGTCTTCTACTGCTGGGTCGTTGATGCTAGGATCCCTGGAGGACTCAACCATTATGGGTCGTGACTCTCTGCTAACATTTAAAAGAATTCGATCAAAAATTTAAAAAAAAGTCACATGTTTCTGTACGCATGCAAATTATGTAAGAAGAAGCAGTAAAGCAATTAGTGGTTGTCAATCCCTAGACGACTTCAGCAGTTTTCTCAGCATATGGATGTATAGATACAGCTGCGACTACAAGCTTTTCAAACGCACTTGTTACTGTGCCCTATTCAACTGCTGGTCCACGAGTACATGCATTGTCTGCTTTCTGCATGCATGGTATAGTCTGAAATGGCCTACTCACGTGCATTTGCTCAAAACCAGATGCGTCAAACGAGACCAAGCGCCTAGAGAGAGATTAAGTTCTCTGGGGGCGCTTTATCAAGTGCATTATTATTATTATTACTATACTTTATTCGCTGTCTTTCTCCGAACAATGCGACAAATAAAGAACGGCTCGGCACTGCTGATTATGTCAGTGTAAGCCACATGTATAGTAGAATATTGCAGAAGACGTTGCATAGGAATTACTATAATTTATTTGTTAGCGCCCATATGTCAAGGGGTTCGAGCCCACGACTTCGGTCAGACCTTGGTCGGAGCGAGCACGTTAACCACTGGGCCAAATCAGCAATCTAGGCTCCTGGTCCGAATGCTAGCGAATGTCCCACTTCCGCCAGTTTGGTTCTGACTGATATGCGTATGATATATCGAAAGAGATTGAGTTATTAGAGGGCACTATATACAATGTATTATTGTTATTATAATTACTATCATCATTAAAATAACAGCTTTATTGTCTTGCGGGTCTTCTGAGCCTTTGAGAATCCAGCCAATCGCATAGGAGAGAGCTCGCCAGCCAATCGTATAGGAGAGAGCTGGGGGGGGGGGTCGCCAGCCAATCGTATAGGAGAGAGCTGGGGGAGAATCGCCAGCCAATCGTATAGGAGAGAGCTGGGGGGAGAATCGCCAGCCAATCGTATAGGAGAGAGCTGGGGGGGGGATCGCCAGCCCCGCCTGCCGAAGGGCTGGGCCGCTTGAGCCTCGGCAGCTGCGGCCACTGTGCGTTGGCAGCAGCCGAGCCAATAGCAGCCGCAGGGCGAAAATCCTATCCGTCTCTGTATTAGTGGGCGACTTGCCGGCCGCAGCGACCGCGTTGAGGCTCCCTCGTCCCGATCGTTAGCGCCGCCACCTCCACAGCCGCCGCTGTGCTCCTGAAGCTATCGCTCCGCTGCCGCCGGAAAGCTGCTCAGCTGCTTCCCCACAAAAGGGAAGGTAAGGGTTTCCGCCTGCTCGCCCGATCGACTACCCGGTCGTCGAGTCCATTCGGCTGAGCACTCGGCACAGGTGCCCCCTGCGTCATCTTCGTGCTCCCTGCGCCGAAGCTCGCGCGAGCGGCGAGCGGGCGGCGGCTCTCCAGCCAGCGGTCCTACACCGGGTCAGCCGCGCTCCCCTTTGCCTTTGCAGTGCCTGCACGGTACTGCTCACTCACGCCGGACGAGCCCGCCCCAACACCCGCTGTCGAAGCCAGTCAGGCGTGAACGGCCGGCGGCCTCGGCGGGCGGTCGGCGACGCAGCGGTCTCTTAGTGTGTCACGCGGTGCCAGACGCGTCTGTCAAAGTAGTCAGGAGCTTCGACGTGGCTGGCTCCTGTCGTCGACAGTCGACGGCAGTTGGCTCTTGTCGACAGCGACGCTTGACGTCCGTTTCCAGTTCGTCTCCCTACTTACGAAACGTTCTCTCTCTCTCTCTCTCTCTCTCTCTCTCTCTCTCTCTCTCTCTCTCTCTCTCTCTCTCTCTCTCTCTCCCGCTGCTCACCATCCGTTGCAGCGAATTCATCCAGCAAACATCCGTCGTTCCAGCTGCCCTTCGCTGCTTCCTCCATGCTACTCACTTCCTGGATTCCTTGCCAGTAAATCACCTAAAGTAATGATAATAATAACACTTGTCAACATTGAAATTGTTACTAATAATAATAATAATGCACTCGATAAAGTGCCCTCAGAGAACTCAATCTCTCTCTAGGCGCTTTACATTTGCTGCAAAGGGAAACGCGATTGGACGGTAAGTAAACTCATGCTTGATAAACAACATGAATAACATGGTTAGGGGTGACATGCACAGGGTCAGCATGCTGACTTTAAAAGGCTCTAATCTGCAGTAAGTAGATTTGCTGAACACGAATATAACCACGCAACTTTTAATTGGCTCTCGTGATGTTCCACTAGATAAAGGCGGTTGCTTTTCACGACCTCGGTGCCGAGATCGCAGGTTCGAATCCTGAGGTGGACGATTCTCGATCTCCGCTGCTAGCGGTGGCGATAGCCGTAAAGGGGCTTCTGTCGCCATGCAAAAGAGGCTGTTAAATCAGTTAGTATTTTTTGAAGATATTTCATACAGCTCATTTTCTGTTTCACCGTGTACATTTATCCAGTAGGACTGCAGCAACGTCCTAAAAAAAGCCTATACTAATGCAATATAGAATCGCATTACATAATACCGTCATATAAAAATTATTCAGAGTTGATTGCATCATTTTATGATGCAATGCAATACTACTACTGCCAGGCTGCTGCTGCAGTAAACTGACGTCATAAATCCCTGTCGGAAAGATTGAGCATTAAAAATATTCAGGACTATGTGCGGGGCACTTTAAGCTACTTTTACATGACGCTGTTATTACTATATCCATTGAGATACCATATTGACCAGTAATGCTTCGAAGATGCGTTAATACCGTGGACAGTTTTTAGCCATATTTGTGGGAAAGTGACATTTGCCAACCAGAAGAAGAGTATCACTTATCGAGTGAAGAAGGCGTACTCATCTTTACTTCGGCTGCGAGCTCATTGACCAAGACCAGCCTTGGGCCCCGCATATATGTTGTACTACATGTACAGCACAGCTTTCACGGTGGTTGAATGGCAAAAGACCATCAATGTCGTTTGCAGTCCCCACGGTTTGGAGAGAGCAAAGCAACCACGTCAATGGCTGTTAAAAAAAATATAAAATATAATTCATTTATATAGCGCCCCAAGAGAACTTAATCTCTATTCAGGCGCTTCACATATGCCTCAGGGCTCGAGCCCACGACCTCAGTCAGACCTTGGTCGGGGCGAGCGCCTTAACCGCTGGACCAAACCAGCTGTTACTTCTGCTTGTTTCGTCCTCTTTCCGGCGGAATAACGAAGCAAAAGAAATCGAGAATAGCCTACCCACACATTCCGTCTGCATTGAGACCAGTTCCACATGATGAGGGACTTCCTATTTCAGAACCTCCAGTAGAATATTCTCTTGATTTGTCTGATGAGGAGAAGGATGAGCCGACCTGTTCTTCTCCTGGTACGTCACGATGCAGTAATCCCGGTTTCCACTGTGATGCATCATTAACTCCACACAGAATAACACCGGAAGAGCTTAGTGACCTGGTTCGTGATTTGGACTTCTCCATGAACAAGGCAGAATTGCTACGATCAAGACTCAGACAATGAAATCTTCTCGACGATGTCACAAAAGTGCCACCAGCACTTGAAGCCTTTCGTCAGAAAAGAAAGTAATCTGGTATCCTGTTCCGATATTGAGGGCCTCATGAAAGCTTTGCAAATCATTCATGACCCGCAAGAATGGAGACTATTTTATATTTTAGACTCTTCGAAGCAGAGTCATAAGGCAGTGCTTTGGCACTGCGGAAACCGTCTTCCATATATTCTAGTAGCGCATGCTGTCCACATGAAAGAGACATGAGATAACTTGAAGCCGCTATTTAATTCCATTGAGTATAACAAGTACAGCTGGAACCTCTGTGGTGATTTGATGGTAGTTTCCCTTTTAATGGGACTGCAGCAGGGATATAAAAAATTCATGTGTTTCTTTTGCGAGTGGAATAGCCGACTAAGGAAATTGCACTACTTACGGAAGGAGTGGACTCGCAGACAAAACGCAGCAGTTAAAGAGAAAAATATCCAGCACCCAGCTCCGGTCGAGGCTCAAGGCAAAATCCTGCAATTGCAAACCCCGACTTGCGTCAGAACATCCCCTGACTTGAACACATTTAAAAAGAACTTAAAAACACACCTATTAAAAAATGCTAAAAAAATGCTAGCTGATTAAGCAGCCTCTTTTTGTATTGCGACAGAAGAGTCTTTACGGCTATCACCACCGCTTGCAGTGGCGATAAAGGATCGCCAACGACAGGATTCGAACCCACGACCTCGAGGCCGAGGTCGTGAAAAGCAACCGCCTTACCAAGTGAGCCATTACGGCTCACCAATTTAGGACAACATTTATTGGGTCCTTGTGATTCGTCCTTCATATGCTTATGCGTGCTGACACTGTGCATACTGCCACTAACCACATTTGCATGCTGACCCTGTGCATGTCACCCCTAACCATTCTATTCATGTTTATCAAGCATTATACCACTTACCATTTGATCGTGTTTCCTGTGCAGCAAATGTGAAGCGTCTAGAAAGAGATTGAGTTCTCTTAGGGCGCTTTATCAAGCGCATTGTTATTATTATTATTATTATTATTACACGTTACACTAAGTTTGATGAAGAACTTGTCAAAGCTATGGATCGGACTTTGCTACTTTTCCTATATCCGCATGAAAAATCCCCTCGACTCAGCGAAGCAAAGATTCAAGAGGGAGTTTGTGGGTCCTCAGATTCAAGAGCCCTTCAACGATGACCGTTTCAACAGCTTGCTGCAGGGTGATGTGAAACCAGCATTTAATGCTTTTCGCCTAGCGTCTACAAACTTACTGGGAACGTTAGGGCAGAAAATTACAAGGGAGCTAGCAGAAGACATGCTGATGCAGTATTAGAAACTTGGATGCAATATGTCTCCAAAGATCTACTTCCTTCATTCCCAATAGATTAATTTTCTGACAACTGTGGTATGGTTAGTGATGAACATGGCGAACGTTTTCATAAAGATATCGCAACAATGGAACAAACAAACCAGGAAAAATAGTCCACTACAATGCTGGCGGACTGCTGCTGAACACTCCCTAGAGATGCTTCCGAACAGCTGTATAAGAAACAGGCAAAGAAATCCAACAAGTAGTCTATGACTTCATTTTTTACAGTATTTACCTAGGCCTATTACTATCGGCATGCATTTTGGCATGCGTAACATTAATTTATCACAGATTACAAAAAGTAGAGCCAATTTTACAATTCAATGGTCACATTCATGTTGAGTACACAAAATTGCTCACATACGACCAAATTTTATTTTTTGTACTATGCCTTTTGTAATAATTTGTTGACCGACGTAATAAATCTTTTGATAAGAATCCCGTGATGACTGAATCTATTCGGGCGCTTAAAATTCGCCGCAAGGAAAGCAATAAGCAATAGTTAATTAAAAGCAAGGTACTCTAAGCTAGTTAACTAAGATTATGTGAGAACGCTTTCCGCTCGTGGCGAAATTCCTTTTAGTCGTGCAGTCTCGCGAAAAACGACCTCAGGCTGCTCAGCGTTTTGAAATTACTGTCTCTAACGAATGCCTCGTGCCTCTCAAGTATTCTCGTTCCTCGAAAACCGGGGCATGACTAGATAAGGGTTGAACGTAATCTGAACGTTTAACATCTACCGGCGATATCAGTAACCACTTCCGAATCTCAGATTTAGAGTTTGCCCCGAGACAGACCACCTGAGGTTTGTCGTGCTGCCGGACTTCGCACTCTGCTCCCTTCACTGCAAACTGCCTAGAAAAATGCAAGCTGCCTAGAAAGATATCGAGTTCTCCGAGGGTATAACATAACAAATGTGCTATCTGTTGGCTGAGTGCGCTTTGCAGCCAGCGGGCGGTTTCACTTTGACCTGCAATGCAGCACTGGCTGACTCCGGACACCGACCGCATCTGCTTTTGAAGCTGCAGACCACTGCTTATGCGCTGAACGTCCCCACTACCTAGGCACCTTGGCCAAGGCCACATCAGCTACGGCTGATCAGTGCGTGATCATGAAAAGGAGCCAATAGTATTAAGATTAGTATGCATGATGGCTGGCTCAGCCAATAGTAACTATTTAGGGCTACTACATATCGGACTTGTTTGTCACTTATTCTTTGTCCGTATTCGCTACGGTCCACGCTCTGTTTGTCGGCTACGTTATTAAACACAGTAATTTTCTCGACTAGCGACTGGTGAATGGCTCCACTTCAGCACTGTCACACATTATTATCATTACTAATATTCTTATTACACTATACATACAGTATGTGTAAATCTCACTGAAACTTTCCGGGCCCACAGGCTACGGCTACGGTAGTTAAATGCTCGAATTGTCATCTAAGAACTCAGGCATCTGCAATAAGTCGACGTACTAATCTCTGCAAAAGGGTGCTGTAAAGTAAGTAGGTGACGGCGGTGATCATCGAACGCCCCGCTGCTCTGATGAATGAGCTCTCTGCTGGGACCAGTGACCGGTTGCATTGGGCATTTCTATAAACGCAGTCTTGTTTACGGTCCTCCTCGTGCGCTCACAAATAAGAAACACGTACTTGATGCATTTTTTCTACTTGCCGAACAAGAGAGACTTTTCGCGACCCTTCACGCTTAAAGGATTCGACAGCAATAAGCACGCAGGGATTTCTTTCTTGTTATGTTGTGAATATCGCTGCGGATGTGGCGAATTAGACATTTTAATAACGTATCACGGAATCACTCGGGCAATCAGAACACTATTGCTTATAATGTACAGTTGTGTAGCTACGGACATAAATAGTTTTTGCAGCTCTTTGGCCATTAGGTGCTAGCATTCGACGGGCTAAGGTCAGCTACTATAGATTCGCCTACTCCTGCGCACCGGCGGCTAGACCTGGATCACCTAGCGGCAGAACACATACAGACACAGCTTCTAACGACGCATCGGTGATCGGCTCCTTAGCAACATGGAACCTCATCATTCTTAGTTGATTCATCAGTTAGCCATCCTCAGTTGATGCATGTTGCAGGAGCAGCATTCTCAATAGAGAATAGACATCAGGAAGTTGGCTTAGCAAATGCAACCCACAACCACGAATGGGCGGAAAATTTCTCCGACCCTTGGACCTGGGACCGACACTTTTGGGACAGTGTTCATTCCGGTTGCTGCCATCGTAAGAGTGCTGCATTGTTAACGCATACCGCCGGATCGTTGTGGATGTCAATAAATCGGCAAAACCTCTTACCAGCTTCTGGGTTTGAATAGGGGAACTTTGTGACTCACCGGGGTCAGAGTTACTGACCAAATAGAGACGTCCGCGATGTGTCTTTAGTGCCTCTGGTAGTGCTCTTAACGGACGAAACTTGAAGGGTTCACCTCCTTCAGACGCAAGAGCTCTCGTCGAAGGGTGAAGTGGTTTGTTTTCTTAGAGATTTAGCAAGATACTAGCACCAGGGATTGAGACAAGGTCGCTCTATGACCTGGAAATACAGTGAAAGCAGCCGCAATCAAGGGAATGGATCAGGAATAAAATTGGATGGTCTAAAGCGGCCATCGGCCGTTCAACATAAGTAAATGTAGAGACATCCCGAAGCTGCCGCCGCCAGCACTCCAGCTCTCGGTCTGCTACTGGACGCACGAATAAACTAGCAGGCTGACTGACGGCAAGCGATTGTCAGTCCATATCAGCCCGATGTCACCTTGCTTTCTTCGTTGTCTCCCTGATTCCGGTGACTTTTAGTAGCTTACTCACTATACTTACTTACTTTCTCTCTCTCTCCCTCTCTCTATCTCTCTCTCTCTCTCTCTCTCTCTCTCTCTCCCTCTCTCTCTCTTCTCTCACTCTCTCTCTCTTCTCCCTCTTCTCTCTCTCTCACTCTCTCTTCTCTCCCGCTGTCCGGTCTTGGCAGACGCCTCTCTTCCCTTTGTCTAAATCTCAATCTCTATACTAAGTCGTTGGCAGTGAGTCATGATATCAAGCCGGTGCATTGAGTTAATCATGCGAAATAATTCACAAAAAGATATCAGCAAAGTTGCATAATGGCTCATAAGTATCAATAATGCACCGAGGTAATCGATACGGCGGCCACCATTGAATCGGCTGCCGCGTATGTATAGAGGTGACGTATGTATACGCCTGCGGAGAGCCAAATGTGCTCGTATGCACTGGTGCGCCTGTGTATGCTTGACAGGAACTACTAGCATGAGCCCGCGTTTATATAAGCGTGTGTGTTCGTTCTGTTTGTGCTGAGGAATGTGCAAATCTGCTTGTGTGCATGTGCGTTGTGTGTCCTTGTGTGTGCTCGCGAATACACGCTTGCACCATCATGAATAACTACAAGTCTACATGCACGTGCAAGCTCAGCAGCGAATTCGTCTGGCTGCAGACCAAGCACAGTCTTGGTGTTCTCGTGTCACCAATGTGGCTGCTGGTAAGTGAGTCCTACTTGCAGATGCTTGCCACCCTTGTAATCTTCACCTTTACGCTCGGCGTCGGAGTGACTGGTCAGCCAGGACGCACGTTTCTGGACCTCGTGCACTCGACGACCACGTTGGCATGCCATGTAAGGAAGTACACTTTCAACGTGACATCAGAGAATTGCTGGGGCATGGTGGAGGTGCAAGCTTGCTGGGGTCGCTGTGAATCGTGGGAGGTGAGTCGCATCACCGCATTCGAGAAGTAATACTGTTTTTTAAGATCGACTTATCCAACTGCCTCACTTATGCGGCGGCAGAGACTATGGCCATCCTTCGCGTCTTGTACAGCGGACAGGAAAGATTCGCCTGTAGCACTAGAGTCAAACCGGACTAGACTCGTTTGCTGTCGGTTTGCTTTCTGTCTTTCTCTCTCTCTCTCTCTCTCTCTCTCTCTCTCTCTCTCTCTCTCTCTCTCTCTCTCTCTCTCTCTCTCTCTCTCTCTCTCTCTCTCTCTCTCTCTCTCTCTGTGTCTCTGTGTGTGTGTGTGTGTGTGTCTCTCTCTCTCTGTCTCTCTCTTGGTGTCTCTTTCTGTGTCTCTGTCTCTGTCTCCCTCTGTCTCTCTGTCTCTGTCTCTCTCTGTCTCTCCCTCTGTCTCTCTCTGTCTCTCTCTCTGTCTCTGTCTCTCTCTCTCTATCTCCTTCTCTGTCTCTGTCTCTGTCTCTGTCTCTGTCTCTCTCTCTCTCTCTCTCTCTCTCTCTCTCTCTCTCTCTCTCTCTTCTCTGTCTCTGTCTCTCTCTCTATCTCTCTCTCTCTCTCTCTCTCTCTCTCTATCTTTATCTCTATCTCTATCTCTATCTCTATCTTTATCTCTATCTCTGGTCTTCTCTCTTCCATAGACGGAGATGATAGTGTCCGTTACCCAATACCAAGGCAAAACATTAGCGAATGCTGATCTAACCCTAATCTTTCTGGATGAAGACTGTAGGGTACCCTAAATATACTAATAAAAAGCCAGTACTCAGCGGTGAGCTGTAACAAAATGAATAAAACATGAAAATGGAATAAAGAGGGGATTCACTTGCTCCTATTGACTTCAATAGTTAAGAGTACGACAGCTATTGAGGGCAAGTTTCCCGCCATCCATTGAATTCATAGCCGCATCCTTAGCTTTAATGTGCGCCTATTGAAATGCCACTGTCATCTCTGTGGTCGATTCCTAATTCTGCAACCTGGCTGATTCATTTACTCTTCTAGCTGAGATGCTTGATCCCTTCACTCCAAGGATCGATAGCTTATTTGAATACATATTCTCCTATGATTTCACACTGTCTATCTATTTTCACACATCCGACAATGCAGGGATCTGATTCACTCTACGATGCACAATTATTTTGGTATCAAAAATTGCTTGCGGATATGAAAACGTGCAGACATTTGATACAGATGCTGTCGGCAGAGAAACAGCTTTCTCTCTTTTTTCTCTGCTCAGAACCGAATTCCACCAAAGGACCTTGTCTTCTGCTTGAACCTTGTACCTTCGCTTTGATTCCTCCCAGCCTACGAGCACCTCGAATTCTCTCAACTCCCTTGCTACATGTATTGGTGACATCCGCACATAAATAGCAGCAAATTTTCTAAAACTAAACGATGATAAAACTAACTAACTAGTTACGGGCGAACCCAGTGTGATTCAGAAATTGGAAAGGCCGACGCTCAAAATTGTCTCTGCCGGCATATCTCCCGTTGAATCAGCTCTAAATCTAGGTGTCATGTTCCAAAGTGACCTCTCGTTAAACGACCACTTCAGCTCCACAATCAAGTCTGCCTACTTTCAGCTACATAACATTTCTAAAATTTGGGCTTGTTTAGATAAGGAGACCACGTTTAAGTTGGTCCATGCATTTGTGATATCCCGTCTTGGCTTCTGTAACTCACCGCTTGCTGGCCCACCGGCATGTGCAATCAGGCAATTACAGTTAGTGCAAAACTCCCCAGCTAGGCTTGTCTGTCGTGAGCGTCGCAGTTGCCACATTACTCCACTTCTCGCCGACCTGCACTGGCTACCAGTCAAGTAACGGATTGACTTTAAGGTTTTGTCGCTCACTTTTAGGTCCCTTCATTCTTTGGCTCCAGCCTATCTCTCCGATATACTCCCCCACCGGGCTAAGCATCGTACCACACGCTTTTTGGAATCCAACAGTATACCAGCACCTCGTACAGACCTCAAATCCTTTGGAGACCGTGCATTTAGTTCGTATGCTCCCAAAGCCTGGAACTCACTCCTGACTTGCATCAGAACATCCCTGACTTGACCACATTTACAAAGAACTTAAAAACACACCTATTTAGGACACCATTTAGTGGGTCCCTGTGATTCGTCCTTCCTGTGCTTATGTGTGCTGACACTGTGCATGGTGCCACTAACCACATTTGCAGGTTGACCCGGTACATGTCACCCCTAACCAAGTTTTTCATGCTGTTTATCAAGCATGCTATTACTCACCATTCAATCGCGTTTCCCTTTGCTGCAAATGTAAAGCGCCTAGAAAGAGATTGAGTTCTCTGAGGGCGCTTTATCAAGTGCATTATTATTATTATTATTTAGCTTACATCTTACATCCGACCTTTACTTTCTGTTTAAACTTCCATCCGGTCTTCTCTCACAGCCTGAACTACAAAACAAAACGAAGGCAACTATTTGAACAAAGATGTGTGTCCTTTAGCTCTATGCCAAGTGTGTCCTCACCAAAATAACCTACGGTTTACAGCTGACACCAAGCCACCTAAAAATACTAAACGCAAGCTTGAAAAACATACACAAGATCAAAACTAATTTTCCGCCAACTGAAAAACGAGGGTCATTGTCCATCTTAGCAATCCATCACAGTTAAGATCTGTATATAGCTGTAGCTGAATCACGGATGCAAAATCACCAAATGCGAGTTCCGACCATCGGCCGTTTCCACGACTACTATCAGGTCGCCATCACTCGACGTCCATGCGGTGATCTATCGAATCGTTCAGACTTATCCTTTGAAAGAAACATAGATATTTAAGCGCAAGGTAACCTACCCAGTGAACCCTTACACTTGCCGCGCTTGCTCCACTTCAGTGCCCTCGATCAATTCCTGTCCCTGCCGAATTAACCCGCGAAATCGAAGCAGTAATCAAATACTGCCACTAGTAATAGTAGGTCTTTGGTGTGGAACCCTAAGAGAACTCTAGCTCTCTCCTTCAGCATGCATGCGAAAGCAAACAGTATCATGCTTAAGCTAGCATGCTGAGGAAAACATGAAAAGCTGCTGGTTTTTTGAGACCTGTGGCTAGAAACATGCACTGAATCATGCTCAGCAAATGCAAAGGGCCTATAAAGAGATAGAGTTCTCTAAGGGCGCTTAATCAATGTATTATTATTGTTATTGTGCCCGTATACTCAATGATTTGGCCCAGGGGTACGGTGCTCGCCTATTGCGACCGAGGTGGTGGGGTCGAGCCCTTCGGCATACGTAGAACACCTGGATTGTGATGCAGTTCTCATACGACGCTAGACTAAAAAGTAATATGTTTTTAGATTTTAAGGAGAGCACCGTGGAACTAAAAAGACCAATTTCACTGGGGCAAGGAAATTTTACTGGAACCGATGCGTCTTGAGCCGAAACCTACAGGATATAGCATCATCGCAGGTAGTAACGCCACCCGGAAGAGAATTTCAGAGTTCTATCGAGGGCGAGCGAAAGACTGGATGACCAAAGGATTTTTTTAACTTAGTACTGTTGGCATTCAGATGGCCTTATATTGACGAGTGTGTGATGTGTGAGCACTCGCAAGCAACAGCCTATCTATCCGCCGTCCTTGCTTCTCTAGAGCAAGGACGGCGGATAGATAGGCTGCTGCTTGCGAGCATAGCGACCTGTAGCGATTCGATGCTTGAAATGGAAACCAGTGAACCTAAAACGGAAGTGGGTTGATGAGGCAACTGCACCGTTGATGACAGGCCAGAAGACCCGCTGAGCTTTGCACCAGCTTTGACGACTAAAAGGACTGGCCGAGAGTTCGGAGTAAAGGGAGTTGCAATAATGTAAACGCGATTTCACAAAGGCGAGAACTGGCTTGGTTGTCATACACTTAGCTAAACAGCCCCGATTTGGGCATTGTTCCTAAATGACAAGCAAGGTGTCATCAGTTGATAAGCTTGCAAAATTACACAAGCATCCATCTGAGACAAGAATAAAAAATATACATAATGAAATATGAAATCATATGATATGAAATCATATTCATATGAAAAATACATATTAATAATAATACACTTTAGACCACGTTTTAGTAGCAGCCCTTGGTTACTAACATGCACTGAATCCTTTAAATCCTTCTTATATTTATCATTTATTTTAAGGGTAAATGTCGAGAAATACTGAGAAAATTTGGTCAGCAATTGAATAGTTGCTAAGGGTTCTTTTCAAAAGAAACACGTGCTGAAAATGAAATCGGAAGTTTTGAGGACTTTCAAATACAAGAAAGAAAATTAATATTTCAACTGTGCCTAATCTGGAATTCAATCGGTACAAACATATCTACAGATTACAAGTTTACCAACCACTGCATTATACACAATTTGAGTATCAACCTGCTAAATCTTGGTCCATCGAAGTAAATGTTTCCAACTTATTGAGGAGCGTGTATGTTACTTTTAAAAACGCTTTAGTTACAGTGTAGCTTTTTGCCTTGTAAATTCCGTAATACGGCCAACTATGCACGGCTCAATCTGAAATTTGAAATGTTAAATCAGCTTCGCTTATAAATCGCTGCATTAGCTTATTTTGTATTTCAAGAAATCATGTTTGCTATTGATTTCTGTGATTGCACGATATAAAATCCAAAGACGTTTGTTGACAGGCACGGCAAAAAATTATCCGACCGAAATCAGAAATTAACTACTGCAGCTATTTACAATCGCAGCTTAACTCACGTTTAAATTTTTAACACCCAATGCCATGCCATTTTTTAAATTTTGGTCAATTGAAAGGTACGCTAAAACAATTTTCGCCTGCTGAATTAATTCTCTCGGCATTTTCTTGAAAATGTACCCTTAAGTTTGTCCGACCGCATCTCGGAGTGCCTTTCAGTTATCTCGGCGCCACTCTGATCCCAAGCGCTCGCTTGCACCGTCGGTGCGACACGTAAATGCCGTAGCTTTGCCGAGTCTAGCCTCTCGCCGGTCAAAAGTGCAGGCCCCGCCGTGTTCAGCAGTTCGTTCGGAGCTCCGCTTGACTACGGACGATAAAGCCCAACGGTATCGCTTAACCGCTCAGGCCTAAAACAAACGAATCGGGCGATTGCTCTCGGAGGGGGAGGAGGGAAGACGAGGCAGGCGCGCCGCTCGCGCTGCCAGGGCTTCCCCAGTCACCGCGCTCTTCGCGCGCCTCCCCGGCACCCAGACGACCGGTCTAGCGGCACCGGCTGACAATCTGGGATGCGTGGCGCGGCAATGGCGAGCGAGCGAGCGAGCGAGCGCGCGCGCCCCGACGATTTACTGTCTCTATCGCCAGGCTGGCATAGCGAGACCGCCGTACACGGAGCGACGCCATCCCGTGTGCGCCTACCGAGCTCGCGCCGACCGCGTGGTGGAGCTGAGGCACTGCTCCCAGCACTCCGCCGCTGCTGCCGCGGCGACGGCGGCGTCCTTCGAGCGGGCCGTCGTGTCCGACGCGAGCGACTGCGAGTGCAGGACGTGCAACGAGCTCAGGAGCAAGTGCGAGCTGCTCTAGTCCTCCGCTTCCGGTCGTCGACCTCGACCTCAAGGCCGACGTCTCGACGCTCCCCGCCGGCGGCTGCGCGGGCGTCGCAGCGGCCGACGCGCGCGACCCGAACGGAAGCCGACCCGCACGACTCCAGCGAACGCGCCACGCCAGCGGTCCCGCTCGTCACACTTCGCGCCGGCGCGCGCGCACTTCGTCGCCTCGGCAGACCGGCGCGCGCTCGCCGCGCACGGCGAGCGCGCGGCGGAGTCGATGGCGCACGCGCTTCCGCTTCCGCTTCCGAGCTCTTGCGGCGCTGGGCGGTGCGCGCGCGGGCGCTTACCACGCAGTCCGGCGTAGGCGGCTCGACTGTATCCGCCGCTCGAGTGGTGGAAGCTGACGGGGCTCCTTCGGTCGACTTGTGTTGCCGCGAGCAGCTTTTATCAGCGCCCCATTTTAGCGAGACGGTAATTTCGCAGAATTATTGCCGAGCGCGAAACACGGCGAAACGCGTTGGCAAAGCGAGGCCGCGCTGGTAGCTGCCTGCCGTGCGGCTCGAGAACCTTCTCCGCCGTCAGAGCGCGATATCCGTCTGAGCGGCGTTACATGTGTGATGTATGCGCAATTCATTTGCACGTAGCTTCCTATGAGAACATAATCTGTATCCGGGCGCTTCTCATTTGCCACGGGGTTCCAGCCCACGACCTCGGCCAGACCCCAGGTCCCCGGGGCAAGCACCTTGACCGCTGGGCCAAACATGCACGTCGGGCTGCGTGCAACCGACTTCGCTTGACTCTTTGACTAGCCGTATCCGGTGCTGCGTAAATAGTAACGAAGTTGCAAAGCTCAAACGACCACGACGACTTACGGCTATTCAAAAACGTAACTCTCACCCGCGAACGCTCGGTCCAGTCACGCTTTTCAGCACAAGATAAGAGCCTGGAAAGTGATTTAGTTCTCTCTAGAGCGCTATAAAAAAAGATCTTATTCAAAAGCCATAAAAGTCTAATGTCAGAATGCGGCAGCTTTTGTCGGGGCGTGTGCGGTCAGCTGACCGCTGTTGGCCTGGTGATGGCAGGTCGCCAGATCGCCTAAGTGACATGGCCGCATCCACTTCAGCACGCCAGCCCCGCCTACCACGCACCCCCACCATCGACAGGAGTCCGTGCCGTGGCTATTGGCTATTGGCTAGAGCTTGCTGCGCAGAGTGGGCAAAAAGAGAATATTAATATTAATATTGTTATTTAATATTAATATTAATGTATAATGTTAATATTAATTTCATCTTGTTTTGTTTTGTTTTTATTTATTTTATTTGTTTATTTATTTTATATTTTTAATATTAATTTAATATTAACAGCGTATTGATAGGCTTTCTCATTCTCATATTCTCATTCTATTCTGTTCTCAGTGCAGCGAACGGGCAGCCAGAGAGTGTGGCGAGCGAGGTGTGGCACGGCAGAGCTGGTGGAAATTGAAGAGGCGCCGCGAGCCTTTTGCGGCTTTTCAAAAAGAGGTAGTGCATAGCGCTCGGAGAGCATCCAATGCCTTTCCGGGCGCTAGAACCCCACACGTCGCCAGTTGGCTGACAGTGCGCCATGACAGCGCTCACATGCACGCTGAAGAGAATTCGCTTGAACCCGGCGCATGGGGCGAGGAACGGGCGGGCTTCCATTTTAAAAGTCCTCTTGTCATGAGAAGTCGTGAAATCAGCGCCCAAGTAAGCTTCTCTGCGCTTTTCGAGCGTACCAATTGAAGGGATTGAAGAAAATTTTGAGGTTGATTACCAGCGCCGATCATCGATTCGAGTTGCCTTCGCCTCAAAGAGTCGTCGCCTCGCGCCGTTCCTTGGCTTCTATGGGGCATCATTCGAGCGGGGGTTTTGCACTCGACAGCGGGATTTAATCAGCGGTAGCCTTTCACTTAGGGAAAACTTCTGGATCAGCAGGATCGCACTGTCTGGCAGGTTGAGAGCATAAGTCAAGGTCAAAGCTGAGTTTTAAATTTTCATTCAACTGGAGCGGTTGAAAAGAGCTGCGTCAGCAGCTCCCGCTACACACGGCTCCCGCTCACTCGCATCTGACCAGAAAGGAGGGTGCCTGCCTGCTGTGGTACTCAAACCCCGAACCAGCGGGTAACGTGCTGTTCTCGCGAGCGGGTTAGCCGCGAGCGAGCGTCAGAAAGGTGCGAGAAGGCCGAACGAGAAGATACAAAATGTACTCTAACGCTGCGCTCGAAGGCCTGAACCATTGCAGAGCAATTGTCGCTCATTTCCAAGATCGAACATGTTTTTCGTCGTCGGTCGATTTGACCGACATTCTACCACTTTAGACTTGTGCAAGCTATGTCGCTGTAAGACTAGTTGGGTAATTGGTCGAGTGTGTTCTCAGATTTGCGTGCAGTTATCTCACCGCATGTGCAAAATGCCAGCATCGGCTCCTATGTCGACCGATAGTGATGTCATCACGAAGGCGGGCGCAGCACGCGACGCTCGAACGTAATGTAGCGAGTCTCCATCTGTAACTCCACAACGCCTCTAAGACTAAGTGAGTGCTACGCGGGCGAATTTCCGATGGGGCACTCACAAAACGTGAGCGGTTTTCGGTGCGAATATGGTAGTCATCAGGCTACATCTCACGCAAAACAGAGAAAGTCAATAGCATAGCCCAGTCTGGAGGGCGAGCAGTCAAGGGAGTCTGAGAGGGAGTCTGAGAGAGAGAGTCTGTGAGGGAGTCTGAGAGGGAGTCGAGAGGGAGTCTGAGAGGGAGTCGAGTCTGGAGGGCACTCGGGGGAGTGAGCAGCATGGAAGTAGCAGCTCAGGGCGGCTGAAAACGATGGGCCACAGGCGGAAGCAGAAGAGTAGTTGTCATTGCGAAAAATTGTGGAAGTGTTAATAATAATAATAATAATAATAATGCACTTGATAAAGCGCCCTCAGAGAACTCAATCTCTTTCTATGAGCTTTACGTCTGCTGCAAAGGGAAACGCGATTGAATGGTGAGTGATATCATGCTTGACAACACAAATAACTTGGTTAGGGGTGACGTGCACAGGGTCAGCATGCAAGTGTGGTTAGCGGCAGCATGCACAGTGTTAGCACGCAAAGCACATGAAGGAAGAATCGCAGGGACCCACTAAATGCTGTCCTAAATAGGTGTGTTTTTAAGTTCCTTTTAAATGTGGTTAAGTCAGGGAATGTTCTGACGCAAGTCGGGAGGGAGTTCAAGGCTTTGGGAGCATACGAACTAAATGCACGGTCTCCAAAGGATTTGAGGTTTGTACGAGGTACTTGTAGACTGTTGGATTCCGAAAAGCGGGTGGTACGATGCTTGGCCTGATGGGGTAGTATATCTGAGAGATAGATAGGTTGGAGCAATTAAAATAAGTGACCTAAAGGTGAGCGACAAAACCTTGAAGTCAATCCCTTGCTTGACTGGTAGCCATTTCAGGTCAGCGAGAAGTGGTGTAATGTGGCAACTGCGACGCTCACGACAGACAAGCCTAGCTGCAGAGTTTTGCACCAGCTGCAATCGCCTGATCGCACATGCTGGTAGGCCAGTAAGCAGTGAGTTGCAGAAGTCGAGACGGGATGTCACGAATGCATGGACCAACTTAGATGTGGTATCCTTATCTACACAATCCCGAATTTTAGCAATGTTATGAAGCTGAAAATAGGCAGATTTGACTGTGGAGCTGATATGGTCGTCTAACGAGAGGTCGCTTTGGAATATGACGGCTAGATTTCGAGCTGATTCAACTGGATATATGCTGGCAGAGCCAATTTTGAGAGTCAGCCTTTCCAATCTCTGAATCACACTGGGTTTGCCCATAACTAGTAAGTTAGTTTTATCATCGTCTAGTTTTAGAAAATGTGCTGCCATCCTTGTGCTGATGTCATCATTGCATGCAGCAAGTGAGTTGAGAGAATTTGAGGTGCTCGAAGGCTGGGGGGGATCAAAGCAAAGGTACAACTGAGTGTCATCCGCATAGAAGTGAAAGCCTAGATTGTGCTTGGCATTCACATCAGCAAGAGGCAGAGTATAAACCGTGAAAAGAACCAGACCTAGCACGGAGCCCTGAGGTACTCCATATTTCAGAGGTACATCAGATGATCTTTGTCCATTCACGTCAATACTCTGGAGTCTCCCACTGAGATAGTACGTGAACCACTGCAGAACAGTGCCAGTGATGCCCAGGCGAGATGAGAGGCACTCTAGAAGAACTTTGTGATCGATGGTATCAAAAGCTGCCGAAAGACCAAGCAAAACAAGCAGAGACACTCTACCCATGTCTGCATTCCTAAGTAGGTCGTTGTGTACCCTAAGCAATGCTGACTCTGCGGAGTGATTAGCTCTAAAGCCAGACTGGAACTTACTAGCAAGGTGTGAGGTTTCGATATATGAGTTCAGCTGGTCTGCCACGACCCGTTCCAGTGTCTTTGATAGGAATGGTAGAAGGGAGACTGGGCGGTAGTTGCTTAAGTTCTCTTGGTCTAGTGTAGCTTTCTGGAGAATTGGCCTGGCTACAGCTTTTTTAAAAGGTGCTGGGACATGACCTGAGGCTAATGACATATTAATGATGTTAGTTATGCATGGCAACAGCAGATCAATGCAACGTAGGAGCAGGACAGCGGGAATAGGGTCCAGAGGACTTGTTGTCTTCTTTGATTGAGATACGAACTTTAGGACTAGATCACTAGTGACCTGCTTAAATGCAGACATTGAGGTGCTGCCAGGAGCCAAGGAACAGCATTCTAGTGGGGAGATTTTCATCGCAGGGACCTGATCTTGTCTATCTTCTGCACAAAGAATCGAGAGAAGCGATCGGCTAGACCATCGCGAGAATCATCAGGTAAGGAGCTAATCTGTGAACGGTTGAGGAGATGGTTTATTGTCAACATCAGCATTTTGGATTGTGCATCTGTGATTCAACAATGTTTCTCAAGAAGCTAGACTTGGCCTTTGCTAGGATCGATTGGTACAACCTACAGTAGTCTTCATATGCCTGTCGATGGACAGTTAGTCCGGATCTTTTGTATGCTTTTTCAAGCTTTCGTTTAGTAGTGCCGGCTAGTTTAATGTCTGTGGTAAACCATAGGCCATCTGGGCGGGGGGGGGGCGCACACTGCGCTTTATCAGAGGTGCAAATTCGTCGAGCGTGTCAGCTACAGTCGTGTTGTAGCTATCTGCCAATGATGACAGATCGGAGGGAGGACTGAGCAGCAGAGGTGAAGCAGATATTCTCGCACGGACAGCATCGATGTCAAAGGTCTTGAGGTTTCGCGATTCACAGGTTATTTTAGAGGAGGATGTGGGCACACACTGTAGATTGAATGAGATCTGCATGTGGTCAGATAAGCAGGATTTGGTAATAATTGGTGATGACAAAGTGCAGTTGTATGAGGAAATCTGGTCGAGTGTGTGACCCTTGATGTGGGTAGGGCCATGCACATGAGCCACAAGAGACGATGAGTCAGTCAATGCACGAAATTCGGTGCTGAAAGCGTCAGATAAGTTATCAAAGTGAACTTTTAACGAGAGGTCACCTTGGAACATGACACCTAGACTTCGAGCTGATTCAACGGGAGATATGCTGGCAGAGCCAATTTTGAGCGTCAGCCTTTTCAATTTCTGTATCCCACTGGGTTTGCCCATAACTAGTAAATTAGTTTCATCATCGTTTCGTTTTAGAAAATTGTGGAAATGTTCCAGTCTAGGACCTAAAGGTTACCTTCTGTCACCATCTGTATTTAAGAGTAGGAGCGGAACAGCTAATTTGTTGTTCATCGAGTAACTATGGGCATGGGAAGATAGAAACTGGTGCCACGGCTCAGCTAGGTATGAAGGAGCAAAGCCGCGGCCGGCCTAGTGGGTAAGCAGAAGAACTTTGCTCGGTATTCGTTGACCAACCTCTGGGATTTGCTGACTAGCCTTTGCAGCCAGATTCATCTGCAGCGGCAGATTGCTATTTTTTAGCACCCCAGCCAAAAGGGTTTTCGTAGTGGCGGCACACTAGGAGAGGCGGTTGCTTTTCACGAACTCGGGCCCGAGGTCGCGGGTTCGAATCCTGCGGAGGGCGATGCTTTATTGCCGTTGAAAGCGACGGTGATATCCGTAAATGTTCTTCTGTCTCTATACAAGAGAGGCTGTTTAATGAGCTAGTATTGTTTTTAGTCAAGGCTTGACAAAGCCATTGAGCTAGACGGATTTCTCGCAAGCCACCATACGAGTTCAAATCGACTGCCAGCCGACAGATGGCAGATAAGATTCCCGCATTCAAGGCAAGCTGGTAGTTCAAGGCTGGTAGTTCAATGCATGAGGATAAGGATATGTTGAATATGTATAACGGATATGTTGAACGGATAAGGATATGTTGAAAGGCAGTGCGCACGCTCTATGCCCATGAACCGCCAGCCGCCGAGCGATTTCTCCAGCGACTGCTTCCCAGCGCCCTCACGGTCTTACCCCCCCCCCCCTGCAGCCCGCTTAGATATATCAGCAACGATCTCAGCGGGGCGCTCTTACGTAGCAGTGCAGATATATTAGCTTTGCGACTCAGCTGCAGGGGACACTCTTCTCACCCTGTACAGACATCGGGTTCCCTGGGCACCCAGCAGAAGGCATCAGTCGTTGGGGACGGCGAGCACCGGAATTCCATCGGTTTGTGCATTCAGGTGAGCTAGCATTCGGAATAGTCATTAGGGGCACCCGAAATAGGCGAGAGGCGATCCATCAGCGGATGCAAGGTCAGTGTTAGTGGTTTTCGGGTTACGCCGTCCGCTTGGAAGTCTCACCGCCTTCTGAGCCGTTACCGGGAATGCCAAACTCGGAGTGCTGAGTAACAGGCGGCGCTCACGTGCTCGACCCGTTAAGATGGCCCCAATGGTCAGGCTGCCGGTACTTGCTCTCTCTCTCTGTCGCTCTCTGTCTCTCTCTGTCTGTCTCTCTGTCTGTCTCTCTCTGTCTCTCTCTCTCTCTCTCTCTCTCTCTCTCTCTCTCTCTCTCTCTCTCTCTCTCTCTCTCTCTCTCTCTGTCGCTCTGAGGGCAGCGGTGGGAATGGAGAGACAAGGTAGTTGAGCTAAAATGATAACCCGCGTGGCTACCCACCGCCTGCTGTTATTCCTTCGTAAAAGATGTACCGGAAGCTGTGCCGGCTGTGTCGTAGACTATCTGCCCCGGATCAGTGGGCCACAGCCGGAATGCCATTTTCTCACTTTCCGTCTATCCCAGACGTTCTCTCGTTCTTGCCAGTCTGTCTATCAGCTCTTCTGCTTCCTTCTTCTTTTTCTCCTCCTTATCCGCTCAGTCGCATTCGCTTTTCACTTTTCTCATTTGAAGGAGCTCTCAGCTCTCAGCACGACCGACAGTTCGATTACTGCAGTGGACGGATCCTATGCTGCCCGTACTGCAGGCGACGGCGATAGCCTGAGAGGCAATTCTGCCGCCACCTGAATTAGGCTGTTGAATCAGCCCGGACCTTTGCGCTTAACATAATATTTCTCAGTCTCTTCTGGGTCTTTCCTTACCTTCTCCTCCTACCCCTCCTTCCTCTCTTTCTCTTCCTCTCCCTCTCTTCACTCTCTCTCCTCCTTCCCCAGCTCTCGCTTTCTCACGCTCTCTCTTTCTCTCTCTCTACCTCTCTCTCTCTCTCTCTCTCTCTCTCTCTCTCTTCTCTCTCTCTCCTCCTCCCCAGCTCTCGCTTTCACTTTCTCTCTCTTTCCCTTGCTCTCGCTTTCTCTCTCTCTCTCTCTCTCTCTCACTCTCTAGCACTCGCTCGTGCACTCTTCATAGTCGCCGATCTAGTTAAATTTAGCACTTTTGAATTTAATACACACAGTATTTCGACTGCTACGTGCAACGCAGCTAGTTTTAATAAACTAATTAGTCTTACAATACGCGAAATCGCAATGGTTCACGAACAGATTCTTGTTGTTCTATGCGTTATCGATTTGTCGGCATTGTGTTTAGTATACGTCAAGCTCCCTCGCTCCAAGCACGACTCAGACCTTGACCTTGACAACATCGTCAGAGCACCTTGACAACATCGTCAGCTAGCTGAGCTAAGGTATGAGCTTTGTGAACTGATTATATTTGTATGAATGCGAACGGTCGCTCTGCAATAATTCTTGTACTTACTGAAATCTCACCTCCAACGAATATACTGAATAATGTGCACCTATCCCGCTGACGACCGTGTGCTTGCTGTAGCGTTGAAAATAAGGCTGCTGCTAAGCTGATGAAAGATTGGCTGGGCACAAACGTGGACCGCATGCCTTTTGTGGGCACACCTTTTATCCGGTTTGTTTTTGCGTGTACCATTGTCTCCGTTATGGTTATTCTGGTCGAGCTCACTCCTATCCCCTGCCCCTGTCAATATAGACAAGCATTTCATTTTCGCGCGAACGGGTGCCTCTCCGGTATGTCTTAAACATCTGGTTCGGAGTGCTCAGAGCAAGCTCCAGAAACTGATCTCACAGCGAAGTACGGCGTGCGTGAAGGCGATAGACTCTGACGTGCACCTCTCGATTCAGCGCGGCAGGCATGGCCAGTGCACAGTCGCCGAGTGCCCTTCGCACCCGTGCTCGGCATGACGTCTTTCAAACCATGCGACCAGTACTATAGTAAATAGGATATGTGCTGCTCTACTTCTGTAAGACTAACTACAACAATAATAATAATACTATTTCATTTGATATAGCACCCTCCGAGAATTCAATCTCTTTCTAAGCACTTGAAATTCGCTCCATAGAAAGCACGATCGAGTGGTTAGTGGCAACATGCTCAAAATAACGACAAGCGTAACTTGGTTAGGGGCGACATGCACAGCGTCAGCATGTACGTATGGTTAGCGGCAGCATGCAGTGTCGGCCCCTAAAAGCACATAAAGTTGAATCACGGTGACCTACTAAATGCTGTGATAAATAGATGCATTTTAGTTTATTTTTCAATTTGCATGAGTCAGGAGATGTCGTGACGCAAGTCGGGAGTAAGCTCCAGGCTTTGGGAGCATTCGAAATAAAGGCACGGTCTCCTAAGGATATGAAATTTATACGAGGTATGGGTAAACAATTAAATGCACTCGTAACTCAGTTGTAATCTTTCAGCAGCGGTTCTGCTAAGTGTATGCTCGAATGGCTGACGTACTCGTGACAGGTGCGAAATAGATTTACCCCCAGACATGCTCGGAATAGACTCACGACTGCTAGGGGGCCAACGATAGTGCACTGGTCCAGTGAATGTTAGTGCTCGATCAGCTGTGCCAGAGCAGCTGCAATGGCAAAGCTAGAAAACTGATGCCCTCGGCAGCCCATGTAATTCATCTGCATAGCACCCTAAGGGAGAGCTTACTCGCTATTCAGGCGCTTCACATATGCCGCTGGGCTTAAGCCCCGACCTCGGCCCCAACCTTGGGCCAAAGCAGCTCGGCAGGTGATCGGTGATGAAACGTCGTGCAACAGATTTCAGCAAACAAACGTCGGTATCAAAGAGCCACACGACGTTCTGCCTTGGCTGACCAACGAATGTGGGCCTGTTTACGTCAAAGCGAAATCTTCCTAGGCCTCGGTAAACCCGACGAAGCTGCCGGAGGCGGAGCCGCTCGACGTATGCGTAGTGGACAAGACTGTGTCCGGCCAGGAGACCGGCTACGCGCCCCGAATGCACCCTTACAGGGTACAGAGCGATGTGCAGGAGAGACAATTTAAAGCCGAAGCTTCAAGCTAAGAGTTCAAGCCACCAGTCCGAGCTTTGGTAGCATTCGCTCGCCGCTCGTTGCAACGCTCCATTCGCTCGTAGCGACTGACCGGCCGCGAAGCCCGGCGACGCTCAGGCACGAAGCTCCCGTCGCGCAGCAACGTGTATTTCGCCGATCCAACAGCACGACGACGCGAAGCTACAGACGCTGCAGCGGCGGCATTCGGCGAAAGGCGGCTCCGCTCTCGGCCCCTCGACATCAAGCATCGACTGCAAGCTGCAAGATGGACGCGGAAAATGGCCGCTCGCCGCCACATGTACGCGCCATATGCCGCCGCCGCCTATGCCCCTAGATGCCCAGCCTGCCGCCGCCGCCGCGCGGCCTCTTCGAGCCGAAAAGCTGCTGCTGCCGCTGCCGCGCATCCGCCCGATGCGGAGCATCGAGGATAGCCGACGACGCCCTCGATAACAATGGCCGCGTACGTCGTCTGCTCGCCGGCATGCACAGTCAGGAGAGCGTCGCGGGCGCCGTCACCAGGAGAGCGCCGCGACCGCACAAGCGCTCCCCTTCCGCGCTGCACAAGCGCTCCCCTTCCGCCGCTCCGCCGCTACGAGCAGATTCGAGAAGCCAGGAGCGCGCCGCCGCCGCTTTCGCCCAAAGAGCTCCGCCTCGCTAGGCGCCGCCGTCAGGCGCCGCCGTCAGGCCGCCTGGCGCCCATTTCCGGTGCAGCCGCGCGCGTCCGCGTCACGTCCTGCACACACAGTCGACTGGGTAGGTCAGCGTCATCCGCTCCGAACCGGGGCCTGCTCTGTCGCAATTGGTCAGCTCCACCACGACTTGCGTGGCGCGGTTGTACTTGCACAGCGGTTCGTGCCGTTCGTCGCCGATCTGCGCGCGACGTGGAAAGTAAGCGATCGGCTTAGTTAGCTACTGCAAAAGCGCAGCCTGCAGCTCCGCTGAGTCCACGCGGCTATGCCGAGCTTTCGGCGGCGGCGGCGGCAGCGGCTACCTGCCACGATTCGCAGTATCCCCAGCAGGCTCGAGCCGTCACAAGGCCCCAGCAGGAGCCTGAAGTCATGTTCTGCGTGTAGAATCGCACGCGACAGCCGAGGTCGTCGCTGTAAGCATCTCCGCCCGCTCTGCCGCCGCTGCCGGAGTCGAGGAGATCCGACTCGCGGAAACCGGCGGCCACGGCGAGCAGGATCGCCAATAGCGAGCAGCGAATGGTGGCCTTTGCCTGCTGCGGGAACGTGGCGCGCGAACGCGTAGCTGCGGGCGCGCCGAGCGGGGCAGCGCTGCCGCCACTCGAACCGCCACGGACGAGGGCCGCTCGCGAGCGCGACTTTCGCTGCCGACCACCGGGCGGCGAAGCGCCGCTCACGGTGGAGGGGCCTGAACAGCGCCGCCAGCCGCAGCTTACCATGGTCTGAGTGGGTGTCGCTGTGGGAACTCGGGAAGCCGTGCTCCGCACTCCCTCCGAACGGTCGAATGCCTGGCGGGAGAGCGGCGGGCGAGCCGCTTAAGTACGGTCGCCGCCGCCGCGACCCCCGGACGCGCTCGGAGGGCTCGGAGCGGTGACTCACCGCCTCCGGCGGCAAACCGACCGCCACCCTGCAGCTGCCGGTGGCGGTATTAGCAAGCCGCAGCCGCACGGCACACTGGAGGGCCTTTCTTTACCGCGCGCCGATGCCGAAGAATGCCAGCAGTTGACTGCCCCGGACTGACCAGTGCTGAGCATTGCTCTGGCCCATTAACGGCGTGCCGCCGACCCGCGCCAGCGGAATCACGGTCCGATTCGGGCGAAAGCTCGCGCTGAGGAAAGATGGAAGTAAATATGGCTCATCCGACGAAACAGCGGCTACTTGCAGCGCGGCAAGCGCTGCCGTCGGATGCGCCGACCCTTTCCTCGCGCCCTCCTTCCCTCGGCTGAAAATTTCTCGACGGCTGCGAACGCGATACTTGAATTTAAATTCCGCCATACTGCTTTTTCTGCAGCTTCCTTCGAGGCTAAGACGAGCAATGCTAAATGAGGCCGCAAACTGCAAACCATGCTCGTGTTAAGATTTTGCATTTTGCAAATGATAATTCAACTAGTTACTTAATAAATGATCCAGATTCATTACTAAATTTAATAAGACGCTATTAGTGCGGGCCGTCACCATAAATGGGGTGCTGGGGTATCCGCAAAACGTGACCGCTTGTCTGGACCAACCCGAGCCTGAAATAAGAATAAAACAATGAGAATGTAGCATTAGCATAGCGCCCCTAGAGAACGTGGTCTATTGCTATCAGGCACTTTGCATAAACATATTAACCGCTGTCCGCGCAAGTATACGCACATACCTTACTCTAGTTTCCATGGACGTGGGGATAGACGGCTCGCGAGACTCCCGTATCGGCCATGACCTGCGTAGGTTTTCCAGCGTGTAATCGCATAAGGTTGGTAATCGTTTTACCGTTATGAAAATGCACATTCAGCACCCAAGGGTTCGGCTCCAGCACATGATTGTCAGAAGTAAACAGTATTAGCTGCAAATGGCATCTGTCCATCTACGAAGCACCTTTTAGGGTACCTCAGCATAAGGTGTAGGGCAGAAGCTATACAGAGTACTTCAAAATGTATTTCTTTTCACTATCTACAGCCTCCTTCTGGCCGACGTCAATGTCGAACGCAATCTCAGCTTGCATTTCTACGCACAGGGCACTCAGCTCTGCTCCTCCGTTGACGTATCTACAAACCTTGCTCTTAATCCGGCATACACTTATATGCAATGATATGCCATGAATCTCTGTCTGTAACTCCACAAACTATAAACACTACGTGGGTGTTACGCAGGAGAGTTTTATTTAGCTCACTCCCAGGCTAAGTGGCTTTCGGTACGAATTCGGTAGCCAACAGACTTCATCTCACAAAACAAAGAGAAAGTGGGAAGCATAGCAGAGTCAGGAGATCAGTTGAGGTAGTGAGTAGCATGGCAATTGCAGCTCAGGACCGCTGGAAAGGATGAGCCATAGTCGGCAGCAGGAGAGTAGTTGTCATTGCTTAAGAATTGACGGAGTGAGTTCCACAGTCTAGGAACTGCAGAGCTAAAGCGTCTGTCGCCATCGGTCTTTGAGTGCAGGGATGAACAGCTAATTTATTGTCCACACACAGGACCTGAGGGCAAGAAGATGCTGAAACTGGTGCAGCAGCTTAGCTAGGTACGGAGGAGCCAAGCCGTGGCGGGCCTCGTGGGTCAGCCTGAGAGCTTTGCTCTGTATCTGTTAATCAACCGGCAGCCATCCTAGTGCTTTTGGCAAAGGAGACACCTGGTCAAACCTCAGGGACATGAAAACTAGCCTTGCGGCCATATTCATAGTCAGCTGCAGTGGCCTTGTTGCTTTTTTTGGTAGCCCAGCCAAAAGGGAATTACAACAATCAGGCCGAAACAGAACTAGGGCGCTATTTAAATGTTTTGCAGGCCACTGTGGAAGACAGCTCCTAATCTTAGATAGGGATCGGACGTGATGGCTATCTGTAGAAGCAGTCTTCTGAAAGAAGCTTTTAAAATTGAGGCAGCTGTCGAAAACGACACCTAAATTTCGAACAAGTGGTTGTGGTCGCACAACAACATCACCTATTAGAAGAGCAAAGCCTGGTTTGGTAGCAAGTAGTTTGGTTTTACAGTCATTTAGTTTAAAGGAATTCTCCGACATCAAGGATCGAATGTCGGCAAAGCAAGCATTCAGTTTACCAGTTGCTGCAGCAGATTCCAACGGTTTGAATGACAAATACAGCTGAGTATCGTCAGCATCAAGTGATATTCTATTCCGTGGGCCTCAACCACTTTTCCCAGAGGTTGAGTACAAATCGAGAACAGCAAAGGACTTTTGCAAAGGACTGAGGACGGACTTTTGAGGAACTCCACAGGTTGCCCGTCTCGTGGGTGAGACCTGACCCCCACACGACACGGATTGAACACGATCAGACAAGTACGATTTAAACCACGTCAATGCCTCTTCGGCCAGACCGATCATTGTTTTAAGCCGTCAGAGTAGGAAATCGTGATCAATGGCGTCGAAGGCAGCTGATAGATCTAGCAGAGCTAGGGCAATGACATATCCGTCATCGTTGTCACATAAACTGTTATTTTTAACACGGAGAAGAGCAGTTTCAGTGGAGTGCTGCTTCTTGAACCCCAAATGATATGTTTTCGACATTTCATTATTGTCAAAATATGCAACCAGCTGCTAAGCCAAATTTCTTTCAAGAATCTGTGACAGAAAATGAAGAAGGGAAACTTGATGATAGTTTGAAAGGACCTATAATCCAGGAGTTTTATGTATCGGTCTCACGATGGCCGATTTGAAGGACTTGGGTACCATCCATTTTTTCCAAAGAAGCATTAACAATATCAGTTACGGTAGAGCTAAATTTTCTGCCACTGAAGACAACAGTGATGTTGGTATAAGATCTTCATAAGACGAGCTCCTTTAACTAGACCTTATTAAGATAGCCACATTGCATGCAGAAACCTCGGAAAACCTTCTAAGAAAGGTCACATGTTGTGATTCCACAATTGCTTTACTTGGAGTGGGATTTATGGAGGCACGAATGCGAACAATTTTTTCGGGTAAAGAAGGCCGAAAACTTTTCGGCTGAGCCGTTAATATCTGGGTAGTCAGACTTCTCAGCATTTGCTGGCAACTCGTTTACTGTCTTATAAATTCGTTTGGGTCTGAGTGGCAGGAATTCAGTTTGCAAGTGAAAAAATAAGCCCTGGCTTTTTTAAGCTTCCGGGTGTAAACTCAAAGGAAGTCTATTTGAAAATCCCTTCCTGTCAGCCTGAACGCTTCCAGAACGTTCGCTCCAAGTGGAATGAATGGCCGCTCGATCCTGAAGCGAAAGGCAACGAATATTAATAATAGTAGAAATAATACGTTCTATATAGCGCAGTCAAAACCTACTCTTTCCAGGTATTTCTATACACGGACTATTAGCTGCAAAGGAAACACGACCGAATGATTAGTGGTAGCGTGCACTATATAACAAGCATAACATCGTTAGGCGTGACATTCGCAGGGTCAGCATGCAAACGCGGTTAGGAGCAGCGTGCGAAGTGTCACCGTGAATAAGGCCAATACAATAGTTATAGGAAATTCGAATGTCAGCAATAGTTTTTAAGGTCTCATCGTCACGATTGGCTTATAAAAACCCGTATAATCTGAGTACATTAATCCTAAAAGACTTGTCATTTGATGAGCACATGGCCGCCACTGTCAAGTCGGCACACCTTTCAGCTAAGGCGCATTTCCAAATATAGGGCTCACTAAGACGATAGTGCGCGACTGCAGAGCAAGTTCGCGAGTTTCTTGCTTCGCATCTAGATCGCAATGTCAATACGATTCGTTCAGGACTCCTGACGCGTGCCCTTAATTGTCTACTACTCGCTCTACACTCGGCAGCGTACCCGGTTTGTTGTCGACTGCGTTGCTGTCACAGCGCTTCACCACTTCTCCGCCATTACTCCCTAACAAGCATCGAGTCGATTCGAAGGATCCTCTTTCTGGTCTACAAGTCCCTTCGCGATCATCTACGTAACCTTGACCTCATCGCTCCGCCAGTTTGAGCTCTCGAACCATCCGTTTCTTGGCTTCCCGTCGTCCAGCCTTTCCTGGCACTATGCGAAAATCTTCTTGCGATCGGGTCTCCAGCATGCATGCATCGAAAGAAAAGTTCTATTTATTATTATTATGCGAGCTCCGGTCTCTTTTTTGGAAGCCGCACGAGAACCGTCAGTTGATTAGGCTTTGAGAATGCCTCAGAGATTGATCTCATGGCCGATTGAGAATGCCTCAGAGAGCTCGCCAATATAGTGGTGCTCATTCTTTATTTCTGACTTGGGAAGTTACAGGCGGAGATGGATGCCTAAACACATACCCTGCCCACGTGCTATCAACAATAGTAATGCCAACGATCCGGTTGCAAGCGTTCTGCTGTCATGTTGCTTTTAATGTCAAATGCCGTCTGCATTAGGGAAGTGTGTGCAGTTAACTTGGGTGGCTAACTGTCCGCGACGTTCGTTGACTTTTTTAATCGATGCGAACTAGCAGCTGCTGCCAAGCAACATGGCAGTAATATGAGGCAGTAGTAGCAACAGCAGAGGCAACAGCGTCATTAGAGAGAGCAGTAACAAGCACCTACAGTAGCACCGCAATACACATCGAGCCCGTACACTACCCGATTTGACCGCACACCGAGCGCCTGTTGCACCTGTCCCCGTATCCCGCACCAGGCTCAGGATGCAGCGATGACCAGTCGCACTCGTCAATCCACTCGGCCGGAAAGAAATCGTTCGGAAATCAGAGTTCGCAAATTTCGGGAGAATATTTTAGTGACTCCGTCGCACGATACTTGTACCCTAAGCTTTGGCGCCCCGCTCGTTGTCCTCGTGCAAGTTATCTTCAAAGGCGGCGGCGGCGTCGGCGGCGGCGGCGGCGGCGGCTCGACAATCCGCTCTACTCCACGGCAAGGCAGCCCCAAATCTGCTGCCGTCCGAAGCTCCCGCTCTAATTCCCTATAACTCTGAGCCATTGTTTAACTTAATCCATATAGACATTTCCCGTCGTTTCGAGCGTGTGCTGCCGTCGAATACAATACAACTGACTGCAATAGCCCGGGCCCATACCGACATCAGTTAAAACTCCATCGCAAAGTTACGCGTACAAAGCTACCTTTGATTGGGTGTTACACTGCACTCTGTATGCAGTGTACTCAAAAATTTCACAACAACGGACGCTGGCGTTCTTGAGTAATGCACTGCAATCAACTGCGTTGGCCTGGGCCACCACAGATAGCTCGGGGGTCTTAATAATAATATTAATAATAATGCGTTTGAAATAGCGAACTCAGAGAACTCAATGCCTTTCTAGGCACTTTACATTTCATGCAAGGGAAACGCGATTGAATAGTCAGTGCTTGAATGCTCAGTTAACATAAAGAATAACATGTTTCGAGGTGACATGCACAGGGGCAGCATGAAAGTGTGCTTAGTGGCAGCATGCACAGTTCAGCACACATACGCATATAGGGGTCGAATGACAGGGACTCACTAAATGTATTAAAAATAGATGCGGTTTTAGTTTCTTAAATGTGGTCAAGTCAGGAGATGTCATGACGAAAGTTGATAGTGAATTCCAGGCTTTGGGTGCACACGAACTACAGGCACGGTCTACAAAGGGTTTGAGGTTTGTACGAGGTGCATGTAAACTATTAGATTCCGGAAAACGGGTGGTACGATGCTTAGCCTGATAGAGGACCCGATCTGATAGACAGGCTTCAGCCGAAGAATGGCGGGACCTCCAAGTGAGTGGCAAAATCTGGAAGTCGATACGTTGCTTGACTAGGAGCCAGTGCAGGGCGGCGAGAAGTTCTGCGATGTGGCAACTTCGACGCTTACGACAGGCAAGCCTAATTGCAGAGTTTTGCACCAGCTGTAAGCACCTGAGTGCACAGGCCAGTAAGACAGCAAGCAATAAGTTGCAGCAGTCAAGATGGGATGTCTCAAATGCATGGACTTAACCCATGGGTAAGTGTCGCTCGCACTCCACAACCCAAGGTCAAGGGCCCGAGGCTTGAAGTGGGCAATCCTTTGTTGCTAGCTGCAAGCGTTGGTTATAGCCAATAAGGCCCTTCTGCTTCTATATTAACAAGGCTGCTAAATCAGCTCATCTTTACTTTTATCAACCGAAATCCAATTGAAAACCAGCAGACAATGGCTGCCTGAAGCTTTAAATTTAACTCTTTCTTACAGCGAATTGTTTAAAGTGCACTGTGGGTAGAATGCTATGCGCTCTGTACAAAGTTTGGCCAAAAGATGGCAAGCCGGTGTGAACGCTCGTTCTCCGCTGAAGCATTGCAACCGCCAGAAATGGTTCGTGCAGGTGCCTCAATTCATACACATCTGTCACATGCTACCCATAAATTGGATAAATGACGGTGTCAGCTTAAATATCTTGATTTATTATTAATTATTGTGTAGATTTGATATATTAATTTAGGCTGTGTAGATTTCAATCAAGTAATTTCGAGACATTGCACAGGAGCGACCTCGGGTTACGTCTGGCATATACAATATTAGCTGATTCACCAGCCTTTTTTTATAGCGACAGAAGAGCCTTTACGGCTATCCACACCGGTTGCAGCGGCAATAAAGAATCACCCACCGAAAGGTTCGAACCCACGACCGCGGGGCCGAGGTCGCGAAAAGCAATCGCATTACCTAGTGAGCCATCGGGGCTATTGTAATGGCATGGAGCCAATTCGAGAGCACATGCCTTGCAGCCAATCGTTAGCTTAGATATTGGTGCGATCGCAGGCAATCAAAAGCATAGAGCTGGCTGCGACCATGCAGAGGCGAGCATCAACCCGAGGCAAACCACTCTAGCTTCCACTCAGCACAGCCACATTTCTACAGCTAAATGAACTCGGACGACTAGCGTCGCGTTACGCCAAACTTTTGCCAGCAGCATCGAGCAAAAAGTATTTGTGTCAACAAATGGTTCTCGCCGGGCCCGGCCAACGCCTGCCGATTTAGAGCTGTGAGGACGGGGTTAATGCTTTCAGCTTCCTAGTCACAATAGACCTGCATTTTATTATTTGCGTCAATGTGTGCTTGTCGGGCTAATCCTGAACACTAGTTCGGAGTGTTCGTGGAGAACAAGTTCCGGCAAGTATTCTCACGGCGCCAAAGCGTGAAGGCGGTAGACTCTCACGGGCACCTGTCGATTCAGCTGGCAGGCGCAGCCCGCTGACATAAGCCGAGTGCCCTTCGCACCCGTGCAAGGCACGCAGTCTTTTAAACCATGCAGCAGGTACTGTATATGGTGTATATACTGTATATGTCAGTATATAGGATTATGTCCTGTGCAACTTCCGTGAGAGTAACTGCAAACAAATTTAGGTGCACTCTCGTAACTCAGTCGTAATCTTTCAGCATCTGTTCTTCGACGCTGAAATTCGATCGGCCAATGCGACTGGCGAGCAATAGATTGACCCACAGACATGCTCGCAATAGACTCGCGAGCACCAGGGGCCAACGATTGTGCACTGATCCAGTGAACATTAGTGCTCGATCATGCCAGAGCTGCCGCAATAGCAAAGCTAGAAAGCTGATGCCCTCGGCAGCTCATATCCTTCATTTGTATAGCGCCCTAAGAGAACATGATCTCTATTCAGGCACTTCACGTATGCCAGGGGGCTCGAACCCACGACCTCGGCCAGACCTTGGGTGGGCAGCTCCTTAACCACTGGGCCAAAGCAGCTCGGCAGATTAGGTGATGAAATGTCACGCAACAGATTTCAGCAACAAAATTCGGTAGCAAAGAGCCGCGCGAAGTTCTGACCAATAGAGGTGCTTAAGCCTGCTTAAGTTAAAGTGGAATGTTACACTGGTCGGTCGCAGAAAACCGGCTGAAGCTGCCGAAGGAGGCCGAGCAGCTCGGCGCATGCGAAATGGATGAGACTGCGTCGGGCTAGCAGACCCTCTGAGCGCCCGGCATGTATCCTTACAGCGTGTCAGGCGATCCGCGAGCGGGACAATTTAAAACCGAAGCGTCGGCTTAAGAGTTCAAGCCACAAGTCCGAGCATCGGTAGCATCCATTCACTGCCAGTCGTAACCCTCGCTTCGATTGCAGCGACTGACCGAGCGACAGGGGGCAAGGACAGAAGACGCCCGTCGCCGACGCCGCCGCCGCCCCCCCCCCCGCGCGCGCGACAATGGCCGCTATCGTATGCTCGCGTGCCACCGGGGAGCAGGCGAGAAAGCGAGGCGCGACGCAGGCAGGACCAGCTCGTTCGCGGAAGCGCGCTTTCCCCTCTGCGAGAGCTGCGGCGCAGATTAGAGCCGCCGCGCCAGGAGCGCTTTCGCCTAAAGCTCCACTTCGCCTCCGGCGCCGCCGTCAGGCCAGGCGCCGCACGCGCAGTCGTCGGGTTCGATCAGCATCATCCGCTCCGAACGAGAGCCCGCTCCTTCGCAATTGGTCAGCTCCACCGCGACTGGCTTGGCGCGTTCGTAGCGGCAGAGCGGCTCGTGAATTTCGTCGTCGACCTGCGCGGTACAAGAAAGCAGCGATCGGCCAAGTCCGTCATGGCGAAAGAAGAGCAGCTTGCAGTTCCGGTCAAGGTCGCACTTGTGGCGCGCCGCCGCATCGTCGCGGGGCGGCGCTCCGCCGCCTCTGAGTCCCTGCGGCGACGCCGAGCTCGCGGCGGCGGCGGCTGCAGCGGCAGCGGCTACCTGCCACGATTCGCAGTCTCCCCAGCAGTCGCGAGCCGTCACGAGGCCCCAGCAAGAGCCGGAAGTCACGTTCCGCGTGTAGTTTCGCACGCGACAGCCCAGCTCGTCGGGCGAAGCACCGTCGCCCGTTTCTCCGCCGCTGCCGAAGTCGAGGAGATCCGACTCGCGGAAACCGGCGGCCGCGGCGAGCAGAATCGCCAATAGCGAGCAGCGAATGGTGGCCTTTGCCTGCTGCGGGCGGGAACGAGGCGCGGGTGAACGCGTAGCGGCGGGCGCGCCGACGCAGCGGCGGGGCGGCGCTGCCGCGACTCGAACCGCCGCGAACGAGGGCTGCTCGGGAGCGCGTTCGACTTTCGCTGCCGACCGCCGGGCGGCGAAGCGCCGCTCACGGTGGGTGGCCTGAACAGCGCCGCCAGCCGCAGCTTACCATGGTCTGAGTGGGCGTCGCTGTGGGAACTCGGGAAGCCGTGCTCCGCACTCCCTCCGAACGGTCGAATGCCTGGCGGGAGAGCGGCGAGCCGCTTAAGTACGGTCGCCGCCGCCGCCGCCGCCTGACGCGCTGGCGCTCAGAGCGGTGACTCACCGCCTCCGGCGGCCGGCGGGTTGCCACCCTACGGCCAGCTGCAGCTGCCGGTGGCGGTCGTAGCAAGCCGCAGCCGCACGGCACACTGGAGGGCCTTTCTTTACCGCGCCGATGCCGAAGAATCCCAACAGTTGACCCATGATTGACCCGCGTTGAGAATGGCCCTGTCCTAATGACGGCGTGCCGCCGACCTGCGCCAGCGGAATCGAGATGCGATTCGGGCGAAAGCTCGCCCTGAGAATAATTGGAAGTAAATATGGCTCATCCGACGAAACAGCGGCTACTTGCAGCGCGGCAAGCGCTGCCGTCGGATGCGCCGACCCTTTCCTCGCGCCCTCCTTCCCTCGGCTGAAAATTTCTCGACGGCTGCGAACGCGATACTTGAATTTAAATTCCGCCATACTGCTTTTTCCGCAGCTTCCTTCGAGGCTAAGACGAGCAATGCTAAATAAGGCCGCCAACTGCAAACCATGCTCGCGATTTTGCATTTTGCAAATGATAATCCAACTAGTTACTTAATAAATGATCCAGATTCATTACTAAATTTATTGCGACGTTATTAGTGCGTCGCAGGGCACTATAAATGGGGTGCGGGGGTATATGCAACAAGTGAGTGCGTGTTTGGACCGACCCAAGCCTGAAATAAGAACAAAATAACGAGAATAAATCATTAGCATAGCGCCCCTAGAGAACGTGGTCTATTCCTATCCGGGTTTTTTGCATATAATACATATCCACCTCTGTTCACGTAAGTCCATGCACGCACCATACTCTAGTTTCCATGGACGCGGGGATGGACGGCTCGCGAGAACTCCCGTATCGGCCGTGACCCGCGTAAGTTTTCCAGCGTGTAATCGCATAAGGTTGGTAATCGTTTTACCGTTATGAAAATGCACATTCAGCACCCAAGGGTTCGGCTCCAGCACATGATTGTCAGAAGTAAACAGTATTAGCTGTAAATGGCTTCTGTCCATCTACGAAGTATCTTTTAGGGTTCCCTCAGCATAAGGTGCTGGGCAGAGGCTATACAGAGTACTTCAAAATGTATTTCCTTTCACTATCTACAGCCTCCTTCTGGTCGAGGTCAATGTTGAAGGCAATATCAGCTTGCATTTCTACGCACATGGCACTTTGCTCGGCTAATCCGTTGACCTTTCTCTTAACCTTACTTTTCATTCGAAATCTACTTCCTTTCCTGGCAGCTTGCATCCAGGACATTTGAAGTTGAATGACCGCTCACTTCCTGAATTTTAACAACCATTATAATAACAAAATGTTTGATATAGAGCCCTCAGAAAACTCAGTCTCTTTGTAGGCACTTTTAATTCGCTTCAAAGGAAGCACGATCAAGTGGTTAGTGGTAGCATGCTCAATGACAACAAGCGTAACGTGGGTGGGGATGACATGCACAGGGTCAGCATGCAAATAGGATTAGTGGCAGCGTGCACAGCTTCAGCAAACTTAAGGCCGATTTAGTATTTACGGGAGAGCCGAATGTTAGTTAAAGCGTTTAAGATCTCGCCGTCACGATTGGCTCATCGCAGCCCATAATCGCAGAAGATTATTCCAGAAAGACTTGTCATTGGACGAGTACATGGCCGCCACTCTCTCAAGTCGGCCTACTTCAAGCTGAGCATTTCCAAAAATAGGGCAAAAATAGGGCTCGCTAAGGTAAGAGTACGACTGCTGCCGAGCTAGTTTGAGCGTTTGTTGCATCGAGTCTAGATCAATGCAACACGATTCGTTCAGGACTCCCGACGCGTACCGGGATCGGAAAGCGGATAAACGACGATTCAACTTTGATAATGAAATTTATTATTTATTACTACATAGATTCAATATATTAATTTAGACGGTTTCAAGCCATTGCCCAGTAGCGACTTTGGGAAACGTCCGGCAATCGATAGAAATGGCACGGAGCCAAATCGACAGCACATCGACAGCCAATCGTTAGCTTCGAGCTTGCTGCGATCGTGCACAGCGCTCGCCGCCGTCAGGCCTGGCGCCGAGCGCTGGTGCAGCCGCGCGTTCGCGTCACATCATGCACGCGCAGTCGCTGGGTTCGATCAGCGTCATCCACTCCGAACGAGAGCCCGCTCCTTCGCAATTGGTCAGCTCCACCGCGACTGGCTTGGCGCTGTCGTAGTCGCAGAGCGGCTCGTGAATTTCGTCGTCGACCTGCGCGGTACAAGAAAGCAGCGATCGGCCAAGTCCGTCATTGCGAAAGAAGAGCAGCCTTCAGTTCTGGTCAAGGTCGCACTTGTGGCGCGCCGCCGCATCGTCGCGGGGCGGCGCTCCGCCGCCTCTGAGTCCCTGCGGCGACGCCGAGCTCGCGGCGGCGGCGGCTGCAGCGGCAGCGGCTACCTGCCACGATTCGCAGTCTCCCCAGCAATCGCGAACCGTCACGAGGCCCCAGCAAGAGCCGGAAGTCACGTTCTGCGTGTAGTTTCGCACGCGACAGCCCAGCTCGTCGGGCGAAGCACCGTCGCCCGTTTCTCCGCCGCTGCCGAAGTCGAGGAGATCCGACTCGCGGAAACCGGCGGCCGCGGCGAGCAGAATCGCCAATAGCGAGCAGCGAATGGTGGCCTTTGCCTGCTGCGGGAACGAGGCGCGCGACCGCGTAGCCGCGGGCGCGCCGACGCAGCGGCGGGGCAGCGCTGCCGCGACTCGAACCCCCGCGAAAGAGGGCTGCTCGCGAGCGCGTGCGACTTTCGCTGCCGACCGCCGGGCGGCGAAGCGCCGCTCACGGTGGAGGGGCCTGAACAGCGCCGCCAGCCGCAGCTTACCATGGTCTGAGTGGGCGTCGCTGTGGGAACTCGGGAAGCCGTGCTCCGCACTCCCTCCGAACGGTCGAAAGCCTGGCGGGAGAGCGGCGAGCCGCTTAAGTACGGTCGCCGCCGCCGCCGCCGCCGCCGCCGCCTGACGCGCTGGCGCTCAGAGCGGTGACTCACCGCCTCCGGCGGCCGGCGGGTTGCCACCCTACGGCCAGCTGCAGCTGCCGGTGGCGGTCGTAGCAAGCCGCAGCCGCACGGCACACTGGAGGGCCTTTCTTTACCGCGCCGATGCCGAAGAATCCCAACAGTTGACCCATGATTGACCCGCGTTGAGAATGGCCCTGTCCTAATGACGGCGTGCCGCCGACCTGCGCCAGCGGAATCGAGATGCGATTCGGGCGAAAGCTCGCCCTGAGAATAATTGGAAGTAAATATGGCTCATCCGACGAAACAGCGGCTACTTGCAGCGCGGCAAGCGCTGCCGTCGGATGCGCCGACCCTTTCCTCGCGCCCTCCTTCCCTCGGCTGAAAATTTCTCGACGGCTGCGAACGCGATACTTGAATTTAAATTCCGCCATACTGCTTTTTCCGCAGCTTCCTTCGAGGCTAAGACGAGCAATGCTAAATGAGGCCGCAAACTGCAAACCATGCTCGCGATTTTGCATTTTGCAAATGATAATCCAACTAGTTACTCAGTAAATGATGCAGATTCGAGCCTAGAAAGAGATTAAGTTCTCTGAGGGCGCTTTATCAAGTGCAATATTATTATTATTATTATTAAATTTATTGCGACGCTATTAGTGCGTCGCAGGGCACTATAAATGGGGTGCAGGGGTATCTGCAACAAGTGAGTGCGTGTTTGGACCGACCCAAGCCTGAAATAAGAACAAAATAACGAGAATAAATCATTAGCATAGCGCCCCTAGAGAACGTGGTCTATTCCTATCCGGGTTTTTTGCATATAATACATATCCACCTCTGTTCACGTAAGTCCATGCACGCACCATACTCTAGTTTCCATGGACGCGGGGATGGACGGCTCGCGAGAACTCCCGTATCGGCCGTGACCCGCGTAAGTTTTCCAGCGTGTAATCGCATAAGGTTGGTAATCGTTTTACCGTTATGAAAATGCACATTCAGCACCAAAGGGTTCGGCTCCAGCACATGATTGTCAGAAGTAAACAGTATTAGCTGTAAATGGCTTCTGTCCATCTACGAAGTATCTTTTAGGGTTCCCTCAGCATAAGGTGCTGGGCAGAGGCTATACAGAGTACTTCAAAATGTATTTCCTTTCACTATCTACAGCCTCCTTCTGGTCGAGGTCAATGTTGAAGGCAATATCAGCTTGCATTTCTACGCACATGGCACTTTGCTCGGCTAATCCGTTGACCTTTCTCTTAACCTTACTTTTCATTCGAAATCTACTTCCTTTCCTGGCAGCTTGCATCCAGGACATTTGAAGTTGAATGACCGCTCACTTCCTGAATTTTAACAACCATTATAATAACAAAATGTTTGATATAGAGCCCTCAGAAAACTCAGTCTCTTTGTAGGCACTTTTAATTCGCTTCAAAGGAAGCATGATCGAATGGTTAGTGGTTGCATGCTTAACGGTGAGCCGTGATGGCACACTAGGTAAGGCGGTTGCTTTTACGACCTCGGTCCCGAGGTCGTAGGTTCGATTCCTGCAGTGGGCGATTCTTTATCGCCACTGCATGCGGTGGTGTAGCCGTAAAGGCTCTTCTATCGCTATACAGAAACAGGCTGTTATGATTAGTGGCAGCGTGCACAGCCTCAACGCACACTTAAGGCCAATCTAATAGCTACGGGAGAGCCGAATGTCAGTAAAAGCGTTTAAGGTCTCGCCGGCACGATTAGCTTATCACAGCCCATAATCTCAGAAGATTATTCCAAAAAGACTTGTCATTTGATGAGCACATAGCCGCCACTCTTTCAAGTCAGCCTACTTTCAGCTGAGGAACATTTCCAAAAATAGAGCTCGCTAAGGCAATAGTACGACTACCAAAGCTAGTTTGTGCGTTTGTCGCATCGAGTCTAGATCAATGCAACACGATTCGTTCAGGACTCCCGACGCGTACCGGGATCGGAAATCGGGTAAACTATGGCTTCAGCTTTAATATTTCAATTTACTATTTATTATTACATAGATTTAATGTATTAATGTAGACCGTAATGAGTTTAGTCAAGTAATTTAAAGCCATTGTTCAAGAGCTACATTGGGCAACGTTTGACAATTGATTGAAATGGCTCTGAGCCAAATGGACAGCACATGAGCAGCCAATCGTTAGCTTAGAACTTGCTGCAATCGCACAGATAATTATTAGCTTAGAACTTGCTGCAATCGCACAGTTAAGCATTAGCTTAGAGCTTGCTGCGTTCGTCCAGCCAATTATTTGCTTAGAGCTTGCTGCGTTCGTCCAGCCAATCTTTAGCTGACAGCTTGCTGGGATCATGCAGAGGCTTTAACTCGCTGCAATCCACTGTAGCTTCTACGTACAGCCACATTCGTACAGCCTAATGGACGGTGGGGCGCCGATTAGCGGTCGCCGCGTGAAGGCAAACTTGAGTGCGGCAGCATCGGGCGAACAGTTTTTGTGTCAACAGATGGTTCTCGCCACGGTCGGATCGGTGCCCGACGCCAAAAACCCTTCCGGAACCAAGGCGTGCATGTTGAATGGTCACTGTCAAGAGTGCATATATTGTAATCAGTGAATATGGGCGTGTCTTCTTTTTTGCCATGTTTAGGTAGGGGGACATATGGCTGGCTACTTGTGTTAATCGACGAATTTCCACCGTGAAAAGCTCCCTTTCCATTAAATTTGACCTGTGAGGGCAGGGCCAATGCTTCTAGCTTCGCTGCTGCACCACAAAATTAACGTTATGCAAGAGCTTATGCAGACAGATAACAACATCTAATGCGTTCTGAAGTGTTCTTCTTTAGTTAGTATTAGTTTTTTTAGAGCCCCAAGAGAGCCCAGTCTCTATCTGGGCGCCTTTAAATTCGCAGCAAGCGAAACAGCGACCAAGGCGGGCGAGCAGGGTAAAGCAACTACTCACGCAAGCGAAATCCTCTGCTAAGACACTCTGGGCCAATGTTAAGAAAGAGCCGTGGTACCGTAGCACTCACAAGGTCAAGCGCAGGCGAGTGTGCAAGATTGGCTGAGCAGCCTCGTGTGTACGGCGACGGAAGAGCCTTGACGGCTATCACCACCGCTTGCAGTTGGCATTACAGGATCGTCCCCCCCCCGCACAGGATTCGAATCCACGACCTCTCAGGCCGTGAAGAGCGAGCACCTTATTCCTATCTCCTATCTTGCATCCCTTGGGCTATACCGGTCTAGTACAATGCGCAGAGGCACAACAAGGCTCACTGTTCGCTGGAGCGATCGGACAGTCGAGCTAAACAGGTGCGTCTAGCAGCTGACACGTGTTAATGATGCAAAGTCAGGCTTAAGCCTGCGTCGTAAACTACGAGACTGCCACATCACAGCACTGCTCACCAACCTGCCTTGGCTCTCTGCCAATCAGTGTATTGACTTAAAGATCAAGTCTCTGACGCTCAGGATCATTCCGTTCTCTCGCTCAGGACTGTCAATTTGAAGTAGCTTCGCGTCAGGCCGTGCACCGCACCGGCTGCTTTTTGTAGCCGGATGACTACTTTTACAGATATATAACTTCAAAGAACTTTGAGACTGCGACTTTCGTTACAGCTGCGAAAACTTTCAGCTCAATACCAATTGCCATCACGTCTCTCTGTCACTATATCGCTCAGTCGCTCTGTCTTTGTCTCTGTCTTTGTCATCTCTGTCTCTATGTCTTTTTCTGTCTTTCTGTCTCTGTCTATTTAACTTTCTGTCTCCCCGTCTCTCTGCCTCTTAGTCTCTCCCCGTCTCTCTGCCTCTTTTTCTGTATGTCTCCCTGTCTCTCTCTCTCTGTTTCTCAGTTTCTTTGTCTCTCTTGGCTTCTCTGTTTCTATCTGTCCGTTTTGCAGTCTCTCCCTCTCTCTACGAGGCTGCTTGAGTAAGGTTGTCGCTCCAATCTCAAGCATCGATTGGCTACATCTGATACATTGGATTCACGGATTGGCTATATATTCGGCTGGAGATTTCTGACACAGTGGGTGGCAGAATCTTAAATGATCTTGAATGAACTACTAGGCGAGATTTACAGTCATAGCAGTACAGCATTAAATGTTCAATCACCCGCCTATTAACTAGCTTAGGCTCGGGGATCAGGGTATTCAGCTATGAATAGGAAGCTCAGTGAAGCCTTTCCAGGAACCCAGAGCAGCAAGCGTGGGTACGTAGCAGCAGTTACGAGCCCTGCGGCCTGCTGCCTGCATCTGCTTGTCCAATCGCGTACATCCTTCTCAGCACTTGGCATGCTCAGCAGCTTCACATTCCACCATCTGCTGTAGTGTTTAGCCTCTGGTGTCCAAACAGCAGCAGCTGCTGCTAATACGTTTAGTGCCACCAGTCGCGAACATGATCGCCGAGCTGTACTGGTTTCCGGTTTACTGGTTTCCGGCCCACTAGCGCTGAATCTTGAATGCAGCCAGCTCCACTGAGTTGTAATGGTTTCGAGTAGCTGTCAAGAAAGATAGCTCTGCCATTATGAGCGACTTCTTGAATAGGGTGGCAGAGTTCTCACAACGATGCTTTGCTTAGAACGGCATATACAGTTCTTCAGCGACTCCTAAATTATAATCATTGGGAGCCGCTCTAATCTGAAACTAAATTTTAAGTCTTACGTACGTACGGATTCGCGATGCGATCGTTGGTTAGCGTCCTAGCGAGCCTTCTTCACGACCCTCGAGCTGTGGAAAGAAAGGCTGGAAGATTTTTTATTAGGAAAGCACAAGGGCTCACTCACGAGCGATGCCGACCGGCAAAGCGCCACGCCTGCTGCCCACCACGCCCGGCCACTCGCACAATAGTGTCCCTCAGGGACTCGCCATTCCTAGCGCCAGCCGTAGCGTCGGCACCCAAATAGCACCCAACGGCACCCAAATAGCCGGTTTCGTTCATTCGTCCGGCTGCATTCATCGACGGTGCAGCTCCGTAGGTCGAAAGACCCGGGTTCCTAAAAAACCGCGCCAAGCGTTCATGACTGAAGCAGCTGTGAGTAGCGTACACAATAACAGCGAGCAAAAGCTAGTAAGAACCGTAACAGCGCAAGAGGTAAGGTGCTCACACTTCACTACAGAGGTCGTGTGTTCGAATCCTAAAGTGGGTGACCATTTATTGCGAACTGCAAGTGGTGGCGATAGCCGTTAAGGCTATTCTGCCGCGATACAAACGAGGCTGTTAAATCAGCAAGCCTTTGCTAGGAGACTCGCGTGGACGATCGCATGGGATAACGAAGAGGTGAGTTCGTATATTCATTTCAAACGTTCTCATTCGAGGTATGTCGTGATGTCAGTTGGGAGTCCTTGGCTCTAGGTCCACATCAAATAAACGAACACACGGTCTCTACTCGACCTGAAGCTGATTAGAGGCCACAATTCGACAACACTGATCAGATTGTCCGGCGGTGTTAGGGGTGGCTCAGAGAGCACTATTTTAGGCAATGAACAGCAGGAGAAAAAATTAAGTGTGGTGGGCGCGATAACCTTGAAGTTTAGTGCATCTCGACGGGGAACCCGTGTAGGTTGGAGAGAAGGGGTACAACGTAGAACTTGCGGCATTCACGACAACCGAAACCTTTTTTGTCGATTAGTACGCCTCCCGAAAACCTCTTAGAGATGACTTGCAAGAAAAAACTTAATTGCATACGCCTAGTTAAAGGATGTCAGCAATGCGCCGATCGACGCCGGGCTCCGGTACCCCTATCTCTTAGCTCGCCCCAAGGTTTGCAGCTTCGCGTAGACAAACGTAGGCGACCTTGTCGACCTTGATCTTGTTTGTGGGAACCGATGATGAGGGTCATCGATACGAAGAGTACACGTTTACCCGCGATTCCATTTGAAAGAGATAGCTGCCAACCAAGGGCGAATGCCATAAATGCAAGCTGTACAGAGTGGAGAGGGCTCGAGGCGCCGGAAGGCTAGAGGGATCAAGGTCACACACACACACACACACACACACACACACGCGCGCTCGCGCGCGCGCGCGCGCGCACGCACGCACACACACATAGGAAGAGCAGCTAAGTCATGTGCATTCGAATGAACTCTTAGCTGTCGCATCACGGCCATTAGACTGGCTATAGGAAGAGTATGAATGGTGGAAAGAAGAGCCCAGAACACGCCGGCCCTGGGCCCTGGGGTATCTTTAGCTTCAAGGGCTCAACCCGACGACTGTTGGCCGTTGATATATATGCTCCGTTGCTGTCAGGATTCTAAGCCAGCCCATGATGCAGTGATGGTAGTGATGCCCACTAGAGACCACAGGCGCTCGAGGAGGATCAAATAGTGATCGATTCAACGGCGTCGCGAGATCCAGCAGAGCTGAGAGAGACAGTGAGAGAGACAGCGAGAGAGAGACAGACAGACAGACAGAGAGACTCAGAGGGAGAGAGAGAGAGATAGAGAGAGAGGGAGAGGGAAAGGGAGAGAGAGAGAGAGAGAGAGAGAGAGAGAGAGAGAGAGAGAGAGAGAGAGAGAGAGAGAGAGAGAGAGAGAAGTGTGTAGTTATGGCAAGCATGTCGCATACGTGAACATGCATTAGACAAAGATAATGGGGCTGTCGTGGTTAGTTCGAAGCCCGTGGTTACCTACCTCACGGTATCGTTTACGATGGCCTCTCAGTGATCTGGTGTACTCTTTCCCAGCTCTTGTTGCTAGGCTACACCTGAGCCGGTCGCATGCTGCTGTCAGAGCTGGTTCTGGTGCTGCTAAGTGTTACCCATCAAATTGGGAGCTTTTCTGCCATCTGGGCCTATGTCATGCCACTCAGCTCTGTTCGGTGAATGCTGGCTGCCACACATTCTGTCTTTCAAACCTGAAAAATTACCTCTACTTCTGACTCAATGTAATTCAGCGAGAAATTGAGCGTATGACAATAAATGGCACGCGAATGGCAGCCACGTCAAAGTGATGGCTCCACGACCCTGGTTCTGCTGGGAGCGCGTGCAGCTGGCCTGGGCAAGCAGCGATGGCATTTCGACCTCGAGATTGTCAAGCCACACCACTAGAGCTTTGTCCACTCTCAGAGCTACGCTTCTGAGCACTCCTAGTCGGGCAACAGCACGTGACACGTGACTACTCTGTCGGGCTTGAAAGCTCAGTCTGCACTTCTTTCAAGTCCCCTGACTTTGCTATGCTTTAGGGGCACCTCGACCGTGACGGAAAAGCGTGTCCACGAACGGTCGATTTGAGATTGCACACCTACAAGTTCGCTCCCGTACGCGGCACTGAATTTGGGGTCAGCACTCGTAGGCGGTCAGGTCCTCGCTCTTCACGACCGAGGTCAAGGGTTCAAATCCTGCAGTGGGCGCTCCTTTATTGCCACCTGCAAGCAGTGGTGCCGAGCTGGTTTGGCCCAGCGGTGAGGGTGCTCGCCCCGACCAAGGTCTGGCTGAGAAGGTGGGCTCGAGCCACGAGGCATATGTGAAGCGCCGGGATAGAGAGATTAAGTTGTCTTTGGGTGCTATACAGATGAATTAATTTATTTTTTTATTTATAACGCTGAAGGCTCTTCTGCCGCTATACAAATGAGGCCGTTAGATTTGTTAAAACTATTGATTTACTTATCCCGCCTTTGTATCCAGAAGGACACGTATGTTGACTATGGCAATGCGTGTTTTTTGGAGGTCTCTTTATATTAATTAGTGATCCTTTACTTAGCACATCCCACAGCAATCGCCAGGCTAAACAAATAGATATTTCTGTTGCCTCAAAGCCGTTCTTTCTCTAAGAAAGAAGCACTGATATACTGAGGTTATTGTTTGCAACCCGGCTTGTCAACATTCTTCTACTGACACTGTTGGACGTAGGCAACAGCTGGACGAGTTTGCCTGCATGCACGAACGCATCGTGCTACATCACGGCAACTGTCTTACACTAAGAAAGAGATTAAGTTCTCCGAGAGCGTTAAAAAAATGTATTGCTATTATTATTACTATTTTTATTATCCGGGAGCAGGGTACGGGCTCAGCAGGCAAGCCCAGCACCAGGTTGTCTTCAACCAATCCTCAAGTCAGGCAACCTCTGACCTCTGACCCGCTCATCATCCGCTCTCGCTCGTTGGACCACTCGGTCACCATCCAATATCAATACTCACTCTGGTTGCTTGAACATTCCCAGCGAGGGGAGGCATCGTATGAGTTTCCCGCCGCTGCCGCCGTCTGCAGCCGCCGCTTACAGCAAGCTGGCTGCAGATGTCCTTATACCGCGGGTTCGTACGCTAACTCGTTGGCGGCATGCAATTTGTCTTTGGTTCGTGTCTGAAGAAATAAGACACTAACGCCACTACAGCCGCTGGGTAAATAAATATAGAATGCCCCGTTGAGAGTGTCACGATTTGCAAGCAGAATTGTTCGGTTTTTCGACATTTAAGAGATTTTTTCTGACGAAAACATTTTATTTAAGAAGTAGCTCTAGCTTCTATTTTTCAGATTAGAGATTGCGCAAGCGCCGGAAAAAGAAATAAGCATCCCCAAATTAGCCTCACCTACCTCTGGAAGTCACACCTTTCAGGGTCACTGTAGCGAGCGGACAGCGAGCACCGCTGCCTTACAACATCGTCATTTTAGAAAATATTCTTGGAATTCTCTTAGAGTGTAACTGTGTTTTAATATGCATGGATGCTTGTTTTTTATGCGGACGTCACTGATTGCAACGGGGTCACGCTCACCGTTTGGCTGCGGTCGGAAGTGCATATTAGCTGCATCGCTCTAGTGTCAAGGTCGTGCTTCACGTAGGCGATCACTTTTTCTTCATAGCTTGGCTGTTTTTAGTTTTGTACGGCCATTGTCAGACATCAATATAGACTGAATGCTCTCATCTTTAACTTGAACGTTCTGCGTTATTTCAACCATCCTTTCGCTCGCTCAGTCTCTGACTCTCTGTCTGTCTAGCTGCCTGTCAGTCAGTCTGTCTATCTGTCTGTCTCTCTCTTTCTCTCTCTCTCTCTCTCTCTCTCTCTCTCTCTCTCTCTCTCTCTCTCTCTCTCTCTCTCTCTCTCTCTCTCTCTCTTATTGTCCCCCCTCTCTCTCTCTTTCTCTCACACTATCTCTAACTCTCTGTCTGTCTGTCTGTCTCTCTCTCTCTCTCTCTTTCTCTCTATCTACGTCACTGCTTCGGCTGCGCTTCGATTGAAACGTGGAGTTTTTGGAAACCTGCTGGAAGCGTTTGTAGTTCACATTGCTTATATTATGGAACCATTAGAGGGGTCTTACCGAGGTCCGCCCGAGTTTAACAAGTTTGGACAACCGATATCCACTTATGAAGGCGCCAGTATTTTACGATCCAGGTCGTAGGTTTTAGGACTACTTCGAGCCATCTTTTATTGTCAAGTCCAAGTGGCATTGGCACTCGTTAAGGCTCTATCGCCGCTATATAAATGAAGCTGTTTAATAAGCGACCCTTTATTTTTCAGTGAAATTACAGGTCAGCTGATCATCTGCCTTATCATACAGCACCAGAAGAGACTGAACGGCCGTTTCGCGCTTGTAGGGTGCAAAGAAGGAATGCTTGCTGCGCGACGCCTAGCCACAACTACGTCATGAAAGTTGAGTACCTTACCGATTCGCTAAGGCTCATCAACGTCTAGTCGCTGCGAGTTCGTCGTAGGGTAAGAAAATCAGCTCAACGGAATCAATCCCAATCAACTGGGAAAGGGATAAGAGCTGCCTGCATAAAAGTGACAGACGTTCTTGCAAAGTTCTTTTTCAATTATTTGCCTTGAATGGTGCTCCCTCGGTACTTAGCTAAGTGTAAAGTGCCTAGAAAGAGGGTGCGTGCTATATCAAATGCATTATTATTATGATTATTATTATTAGCTGTTATCCATTTGTGTCAAGCCTTTGGAAAAAGTTATTCGAGCCCGTGGGATCGTCTTACACTTCCATGCTAACGACAGACAGCTGTATTTGTCATTTAAACGGTAGTAATCTGCTGCAGCGACTGATTAAATGAATGTTTGCCTTGCAGACATACAATCCGTCCGACAATGGAATTTTTATTTAGGATACCTTTAGAAAGACAAATATATTAGAACTGGGATCAAAAGTTCGGCCGACTTCCGCATGAAAGAAAAAATTGTTATAAAAATCACGTCTAACCCGGATGTAAACCGGAAGCAACATATCTACAGATAACAAATTCGCAGATCTCTGTATCATATGTGACTTGTATCCCAACTTGTCGAGCCTCGGTAGATCGAGGTAAATGCATGAAGCTTGTTGAGGTGCATTCTTGTGACTTTTATATAGTTTCATTTTCAATGTAGGTTTGTGCCTTGTAAGATCCACAACTCAATTGATACTTAACGTAAGGGGTGAAATTTGAAATTCGAGTTCAGCTCTGCTTGTTTTAACCGACTCCAGAAAAATTTCAGATTTAGCTTGGACACGTTTTACTGTATACCGCATCAAGCATCCAGGATCCATATTTTCCGTAATAATGGAGACATGCAGCAAAATGTATGGAACCGAAATCATATATTTTTCATCAGCACCCGACTATCGAGCGTCTCCGAAAAATTAACCTACCATCGCATTCCTCCGGAAGCTTTAGTTGCTGCGATTGATATAATCCTGTTTCTGTTTAACAAGACAAAAGCGTTATCTTTTGAATAGATCCACGCCTTTTTTATTAACTAGCTGGTTTTTTGGTAGCCGAAACATAATGAAATTGCAGTTTTCCAGCCTAGACAGAACAGGGAGGCTATTTACATTTTTAGCAGGACAATAATAATAATAATAATAATGTACTTGATAAAGCGCCCCCAGAGAACTCAATCTCTTTCTAGGCGCTTTACATTTGCTGCAAAGGGAAATGCAATTAAATGGTAAGTAAAATCATGCTTGAAAAACAAACAAAATGAATAACATGGTTAGGGGTGATATGCACAGGGTCAGCATGCAAATGTGGTTAGTGGCAGCATGCACAGTGTCAGCACGCATAAGCACATCAAGGACGAATCACAGGGACCCACTAAATGCTGTCCTAAATAGGTGTGTTTTTAAGCTCCTTTTAAATGTGGTCAGGTCAGGGGATGTTCTGACGCAGGTCGGGAGGGAGTTCCAGGTGTGGTAGACAGTCCCTAATCTTATACAGGGATTGGACATCATGAATTGCTGTGTAGGCAGTATTACAATTTTATTGAAACTTTCAAGAAAATTAGGCATCTATATCAGCTAGAACGCCTACATTCCGAGCTTATGGTGACGGCCGCACGACAGCATCACCAATAGAAGAGCTAAGTCGCCTAGTCCAGTCGCACGCTCGGGGTGTCGCATGAGTAGGAGTTCGGTTTTATCTTCGTTTAGTTTGAGAAAGCTGGCCGACATCCAGGATCGAATGTCCGCAAGGCAAGCATTCAGTTTATCAGTTGCTGGAGAAGATTCGAACGGTTCGAATCGCAAACACAGCCGGCACTGTCGGCATAGAAGCGATTGCCGATCCCACTGCCGGCCCGAATCACTTCTCGCGGAGGCTCGGTATAAATGAAGAGAGGGAGAGGACCTAGAACGAAGGACCCTCGCGGAACTCCACGAGAAACTGCTTAAGAGCGTTCACATTTGTGTTTGAAGACTATCAAGCTTGAAGGGGTAATGCAGTATACGCACGCCGTTGCAGGCCGAGGTAAGGGCGAGACGCCACTCGACCGCCGGGGCGGGGCGGGGGGGGGGGGGGAGGGGCGAGGCGAAAGCGATGAAGCAAGACTGAATCGACAGAGCTGGCTTTGCTTTGCTGGCTAGCCCACTTGCAAGGGGGGAGGTGTGCTGTGACGGCTAAGCCCAGTTGAACCGATCGCATATCGCCAAGGAGAGGCTGATCTACAATGGAGAAAACTTTATCGGGCATCGGGAAGCCGGCTACTGCCTGGCGAGGGCTGAATGGGAAGGGAGAAACAGAAAAATGGGAATGAGGAATGGGAACTGGAGACCGGCCTTGAACGCGGAGGCAGACGCTGGGGTCCTACCGTATCTAAAGGTTCCATCTGATGAGGATTCCGAAGAAGAAGAAGAAGAAGAAGGGCTCGCGATGAGATAGCAGAGCCGCAGCGCCGCTAGCACAACTAGCATCCACCATTCAATTCACTTTAGCACAAGCATCAGGACGAGGACTGAGGTATAAGTAAACAAATTCCGAAAAGCAGGCGGCACGATGCTTAGCATGGTGGGGTAATAGTTCTGATAGGTAGGCTGGAGCCAAGGAATGAAGGTACCTGAAAGTGAGAGACGAAACCTTAAAGTCGATGAGTTTCTTGACTGGAAGCCAGTGCAGGTCGGCGAGAACTGGCGAACCGTGGCAACTGCGACGCTCAAGACAGAAAAACCTAGCTGCAGAGCTTTGCATCAGCTGTAAGCGCCTCATTGCACAGGCCGGTAGACCAGCAAACAGTGAGCTACCGAAGTCAAGACGCCTTAAGATAATGCACCTCCTTAAGCCTCTCAATTAAGCTGCGTCAGCATATTGAGGGACAGTCGGACTAATTACAAGCACAGTGAAGCCTAAGCAGCACTAGGGACGTTGTCGGTAGAAAACAATATACTATGCCACCCCCCCTTCCCCTGATCATAGACGAAGGGCAAGGTGCTCGCACTTAATGACCCAGACCGTGGGTTTGAGTCCTTCCGGAACGGGGACGATCCTTATTGCCTACTGCAAGCACGGGTGGTTGTTGCTGGCTTCTACCCTCTTCTGCCGTTACGTAACGGAGGTTTTAATCGGCCGAGTATCGTCTCATTGCCTGCGCCTCCCGGAGGGAGGCAGCTCAGGTCGCAGCCTCTTTCGCTTCATGAGAGGAGCAGCGAAGGCGGAAAAGCTGAACAAAAGGTTCCTATCCAGCGACGATCGTAACGACACTGCGGCAGCGTGAGAAATCGCTCTAGCAAACAGCTCTCTCTGCAATCCTCCGTGCAATCCTTTAAAGAAAGGAAAGTCACGCTACAGGCTGCGAAGGGCGGGCGGAAGTGCCGGGTGTCCCCGGCGGAAGATGCTGCTCCAGCAGACTGGACGAGCGAGCAACTCCAACCGCCCTCTGACCTCACACCTCTCCTTGCTTTGTCTGTCGGTAGCGCCGACTGCAAGTTGACCCCACACCAAACTGCACTGCTCCTACCTACCCACACGCCCCCGAGCTCTTTGCTGTGCAACGGAAGCCCGATATCCACCCGCCTGACACGAGTGATCAAAGTGATTGTTCTAGCGAGATTTCCACCTCTGCTGGTCGTGGGTTCAACTCATCAAGATCATCGTCCTTCGTCCTTCCTAGGCAACGATATGCCTTTCTGGTGATTAGCGCTACGTGAGCTAATAAAAATCAGCTTCAGTGCACTAGTTATTCTTAATATTACCCACAAAAGTTTGGCTACTTAATACTTAGCTGAGTTACTGCATCAGTGTAGACCTCCTCGTGCCCAAATGCCCTCAATATAATTTAGCTGTTCTGTTCCCTTGCTTGTAAACTTTTGGCGACAGACGCATTTGCTCTGCGGTCCTGGACTTTGAAACTCACTCCCACAATCCGAATACAACGAAATTTCTTCTCCTGCTGCCGACTGTGGCACATCTTCTTCAGCCGTCCCGAACTGCTACTTCCATGTCACTTACTTTCTCGACTGCCCTCCTGAATCAGCTATATAATATAGCTTATCTTCATATGTAACTCCACAAAGCTATACAGGCTATGAGGGTTTTACGCAGAAGAGGTTTCTACAGCGCACTCAAAGCCTAAATGGCTTTCGGTACGCATTCGGTAGCCAAGACCGTCTCACGAAACAAGGCAGAGAAAGTGAGAAGCCTAGCTGAGTCAGGAGAGCAACATCGCACTTTCACTCGGTCGCGTGAGAAGAGATTTTTATAGTTAATGATGCTAATTGTTGACGAGTTGAGATGTTCTTGTTGTCGTGAGATGGGCCACGGCATGCACACCAAAAGCAGCTTCGGCGCTGAGTATGATTTGGAAAATCTCTTGAAAAATAACAGCATAGTCCTTGTGGTTTTGTGGAGCTGCAGACGGAGATACGCTATGTTTAATATACAGCTATGCGAGCCATGAGCAGAGCCGTGGCACAGGTCTTGCTCGGCCAGCGTCAGCACAGCACTTCGGCTCTTGTTAGACCGATACTTAAAAAGCCTGGATTTGATACAGAGGTCCTTGCAAACTACCGCCCAGTTTCCTATCGTCCCTGCTTCCTTTTTCGTCAGTGTCTTGAAAAAATTGTGGCTTAGCAGCTGGTTGCACATTTTTACAAGAAAGAAATGTCAGAAACATATCAATCGGGGTTCAAGAGGCAGCACTCCACTGAAACTGCTCTCCTCCGTATTAACAATGACAGTCTATGTGGCAATGATGACGGATATGTCATTGCCCTTGCTCTGCTAGATCTATCAGCTGCCTTCGACGCCATTGATTGCGATGTCCTACTTGGACGGTTGAAAACAGTGATCTGTCTGGCCGACGAGGCGTTGACGCGGTTTAAATCGTACTCGTCCGATCGTGTTCAATCCGTGTCGTGTGGGGGTCTGGTCTCACCCACGAGATGGGTCACCCGTGGAGTCCCTCAAGGGTCCGTCCTCGGTCCCTTGCTGTTCTCCATTTATACTTAACCTCTGGGGAAAGTGATTGACGCCCATGGAATAGGATATCACTTTATGCTGACGATACTCAGCTGTATTTGTCATTCAAACCGTTGGAATCTGCTGCAGCAACTGGTAAACTGAATGCTTGCTTTGCCGACATTCGATCCTGGATGTCGGAGAATTTCTTAAAACTAAATGACGATTAAACCAAACTGCTGCTCATAGGATACCCTAAGCGTGAGGCTGGATTAGAAGGCATTGCTCATCTAACAGGTGATGCTGTTATGCGACCGCAACCACTTGTTCGAAATTTAGGCATCGTTTTCGACAGCTGCATCAATTTTAAAAGCTTCTTTCAGATGACTGCTTCTACAGCTAGCCATCATCTCCGACCCCCTATCTAAGATTAGGAGCTGTCTTCCACAGTGTCTTGCAAAAAATTTAACTAGCGCCATAGTTCTGTCTCGGCTTAATTATTGTAATTCCCTTTTGGCTGGGCTACCAAGGAAAGCAACTAGGCCACTGCAGCTGGCTATGAATATGGTTGCAAGGCTAGTTTTCAAGTCCCAGAGGTTTGATCAGGTGTCTCCTTTACCAAAAGCACTAGGATGGCTGCCGGTTGATTAATGGATACAGAGCAAAGTTCCTACACTGACCCACAACGGCTTGGCTCCTCCATACCTAGCTGAACTGCTGCACCAGTTTCAGCCTCCTCGTGCCCTCGGGTCCTGTATGGACAATAAATTAGCTGTTCATTCTGGCACTTAAAAACCGTTGGCGACAGACGCTTTAGCTCTGTAGGTCCTAGACTGTGGAACTCAGCTTCGTCAATTATTACGCAACGATAACTACTCTCCTGCTGCCGATTATAGTTCATCCTTTCCAGCGGTCCTGAGCTGCTACTTCCATGTTACTCACTACCTCAACTGGTCTCCTGACTCTGCTATGCTTCCCACTTTCTCTTTGTTTGGTGAGATGAAGTCTGTTGGCTACCGAATACGTACCTAAAGTCGCTTAGGCTTTGAGTTCGCTATATAAAACTCTCCTTCGTAACGCCCACATAGTCGTTATGGCTTTGTGGAGTTACAGACGGAGATACATTACATTACCTTTAGCAAGGTGCAAAGGCTAGCATACATAGTTCGGTACGCAGAAAGCTTCATGTCTTCAGTGTAACAAACGATCTGGGTTGCACTGTAGCTGCAGCAGACATATTTCCGATTGCAAGACTGAGGGGAATGCCGTCGACTTACAGGCTTTTATTTTGAAGCGTTCTTATGAAATAGTGAAGGCACAGGCGGTGGCACATCAGCCACGTGGGAGGGAGCCGGGTCATTGCATTCAAATTGTAGCGTGTCCTCTCACAAGCGTGCAAGCACTCGCACTAGCGTGGACACTAACCTGCAAATGTTGGCAAAAGCATAAGCAGAGTGAGCATTGTGCACATTGGAGCAAGGAACTTCCGTGTCGGGATTCGAAGGCTCGTCGCGATGCAGCGATTGTTGGTCTCGTCCATTCACTTCAAATGACAGGAGAAGCAGCCTCTGCTGGCAGATAAAATTAAAGTTAACCTTTTATTATACAACGGCAAGCAAATCGTCGTCGAATTCTGTCGACCATAGCCATCTGCTTGCCTGATAACGGCAAGGTCAACCGTGAAGCCTCGCTCGGCACGCCTCGGCACGAATTTTCCGGAAAAGAATGGCATCCGGCTTCCTCCTCCATTATACAGTGCATTCAGCCTGTTCACTGCTGCATGACGGTCAGCGTGCTGCCCATAGTGATAACACTAGAACTCGTAGGCCACTGGAATGGTCTTCGAAAACGGGTGACATGGACCAGCAGCAGCATGACATCCTCTAGAGTCCTCAACAGGATCATCGGCTGGAGGACAGATCGGAAGAAATTTGCGAGCCTCTGGGCAGCCGGACAAATTTGGATCCAGCCTAGCAGGAACCTTCAATGCTGGCTCCCATCGACCGACTTGGGAGTTCGCTTCTCTGCTACTGCTCTCCTTGGCGCGGCGAACCCATGACCCAGAGCGCGGCGACGCTGAGTCTAGACACTGAGCTCTCGCTGGCTAACCTCGAGCGTCACTTCAGGATGAGGGGTCATAAGCAAGACGTTCTTTCGCATGAACTTTCGGGAGGCGTACGGTTTCAATCGCAGCCTCCGCAGCAAGCCCGCGAGGACGACCTTCATTTCGAGCAGAGCAAACTTGCTGCCGATGCAGGTGTGAGGACCCAGGGCAAAAGGCAGCCATACGTGAGCATCCGAGCTTCCAGCGTCCAGAAATCTGTCCGGCACGAACTTCTCGCCGTCGGGCCATGCGGTCCTACGAGGCAGTGCAATAAGGCGCACGCTTTGCAAGCAGCTCTCTCTCTCTCTCTCTCTCTCTCTCTCTCTCTCTCTCTCTCTCTCTCTCTCTCTCTCTCTTGGCGCAGCAGCTCTGCATGCACGCGGGCATGCGCAAGACGCGATCCCGATTGCTAGCAATGCCATCGCACCGAAGGGCCAGCTGCAATGAGTGCAAAGTGTCTTAAATAAATAAGATTCGATAATAATAATAAAATAAGAAATAATAAGGTATAATAATATGACAATAAATAAGAAATAATAAGTTAAATAAATAAGATTCGCGCCAACACATCACATACCTCATCATGGCTCCGAGATGAACAATGACAGTTGTACCTGCAGGGACGGTAAAACCTTTGATCACATCGCCTTGAACCACTGTCCTGGTGATATTTGCAACTGGTGAGTACAACCTAATAGCATAAGAAGCCTGACCATTTCACGAGAGCTATTCATGGTTGTGGCTAATCCCAGCACCCAAATGACTTGGTTGCCAAATCGGTTAATTGAGACCGATTCGCCTAGCAGATGATGCAACACAAGCATGACTCGGTGCCAACAACGATGCACCTTGCTTCCATCAGCCATTCAACAAGGCCACTAGCACTAATCACCATTGAACTAAGAAAGTGCTAACGACCTTCGCCGAACCGACTAAACAGTAAGCAGGCTTAAGGCGTGCCCCTACCGGAATGTTCTTCATTATTGGTAATTTTGACCACATAGCGTTTCTAGAAAGCAAGATCTCTTGCCGAAAACGTTGCCGAAAAAAAAATTTAGTCCAGAGAAGTGTGACCGACTGCTGCAATCACATGGCAACCACAGAGCAGCGTCGCTCGATTGAGACACCCGGCCGGCGGCTTGTTGCAATGCTAAGAACATGGCCACACAACAAGTGCTCTCAATTAAACGAGCTCCAGTTACCTATCCCAAGCCAATACAGCACTCGGCAAAGTCGATCTACGGGTCCACTTGCCTCTCATGCACGGGGGGGGGGCAAACTTTGGCGTCAATTGCTGACCTGGCATAGTTTTACAGAAAGGTGTTTAGGCCTACGTGAACTGCTGAAAGATCGACTAGAGAACGAGCCGATATGGTGCATATGAATAGCAGAGCCGCTAAAGAAGCCAAAAGCCTACCAGTTCCTTGCAGCCTTTGCTCTGTGCATTGTCCATTTTTTGCCCGAATGCCCTGAAACTCTTAGTACGACGACTAACCAATGGACATGCTTCCGGTTCAGTATATGTAAAGTGCCTTGAAAGAGATCAGCTTCTTTTGGCAGCTAAGTACATGGTATGCTATGATTACTATCTTGCTTTAACTAGCTTCTCTCTTCCTGTTTCTTCTCATGAGCACGCTTTCCCAAGTTCCCGGCCCATCTCTGCCATTGCCACACTATGCGGTGTAAAAAGGAAGTGGCAAACAGGCTAAGGGGTGGGAAAGGGCTAATGAGCAATGCGACAGTGGCGCTGTTCGTTGATTTACCAATATTTGCATTTAAACGGCCCATTTTTCAAATAGTTCAGTTTCGGGGCTACACAATACTTTGCCACAGCCTTACATCTAAACATACTAGCTGTCTCCAGTAATATCACCTAAGACAAGCAGTCGATGGTCACCGATGAAGGAGGCAGTCGATGATAGATACTGTGATCAGCAGATACTTGCTATAGGAGCCTATCAACATCTCTACACAATGTACTCACCATCACAAAGTCATCAGCATCTCACGATGAGACTGTTGCCAGCTAACCATTGCCTCCCCCAATTCCACGGCTTTCAGACCCAATTAACGACTAGGAAAGCTTTCGACCCATTACTGCCACACTTTGCAGCACTCGTGCGTTGCATACATGTCAAGTCACATCGGTGTCCAGCAGAGCTCATACCGCTGTCCAGTACGATCATAACTCACGCCCACCACTATATGCGAAACGGCGAGTGCGGCAGATCCCCGAAAAACCTGGAGCCCTATGATCTGCTGGTGCAGAAGGTGACCCGTGCAGCGAGGCCGCTGACCTGAGCGATTCTTTGATGCAGCATGCAAGGAAGCTCATGCGATCGTAGTCCTCCATCGTGGCAGACTCCTGACTGGCTTCGGTCGGGAACACTGTTCTTATTTCGTCCACGACACGCTCCTGCATTTCTGGATGGCGGGCGAGTTCCAGCAACAGCCACGTCATACTTACACTCGACGTCTGGAGCAGAAAACAAAAGTACGCGCCAATAAAAAACCAAGGCGGATCAATAGCTCAGCAAGTTGTACTCGGCACTCTGCTGTTCAGTAACTGCTCCAGCAAGCCAGTAGAGGCTGGCCACAAGTTCAGACCGGCTGCTGCTATCGCGTAATTACCGACGTCTCTCCTAACATTTGCAAACGCCTGCAATGTGAGCTGCATAAGCCACATTGCCATAGCTGCACCGTGCCAAGTAGGCAAGGAAGTGCTAGTTTTCGTTTAAAATCCGAGGTTAACAACATGCCAAAAAACAACAAGGCCAAGAGAGAACTGGAATGAAATGACAGGCACCAGTAAACGTCATCTGATCAAACAGCCTCAGTTTCAAAGGGGCAGAAGAGCCTTGCAGACTCTTATCGAAGCTTACAAGGAAGGGGGAAATAAAAATCGCTTGCTTCGGGACTCGAACTCACGACCCTGGGTCATGTGGTGAAAGCACCCAGCTCCACCCTGCCCGGCTAAGACCCAGTGACGAATCTGACGCCCCCTGCAGGTGTTGCTTAGCATGCGACAGACTGCTGCCCTATATATATATATATGTATATATATAATGCATTTTCCCTTCCCACCCTCACCTTGCAGCCATCGTGACATCCGATCCGGATTCCAAGCCTCCTCCAAGGCCGGTGCAATCGAGGTAGTCCGGTGGCACCAAAAATCTGCATTCATTCCTTGAACGATGCTCGAATGCTTGAAGAGCCCCAAAACGATGCCACCCCTTTGGCACCCGGTCAGCATTTGCAGGAGTGCAGAGCAGTCAAATAAAAAAACCCCGGTGGCCCGGTGGCAGCACGAAATATATATATATATATTTCGAAATATATATATATATATATTGTATATATATGTGTGCGCGCGTGTGTGTATATATATATGTGTGTGCGTGTGTGTGTATACATACATACATATATATATATATATATATATATATATATATATATATATATATATATATATATATAGAGAGAGAGAGAGAGAGAGAGCATTTGCATAGCACCCCAAAAGACCTTAATCGACATTCAGGCGATTAACATATGCCACACGGCTCGAGCCCACGACCTCGGTCATCGAATAGATTCGCCTTGAACTTGGTCGGGACATCATCTTAACCACTGGGCCAAACAAGCGGATACAGATTAGGTTCTCCTTGGATGCTATACAAGTGTAGTGTATTTTTATACACTTAACGAGCTGTGTCGTGCGTGACCCGCAAGGCAAGGCTACCAAGGGTGGCTCTTGGATTTTTCCTGATGCTCAGCTCGTGACCGTGCTGCGCTTGGCTACCGACAGCTCTTTGAGCGAGCTGCTGCCCACGACAACTACACACCATTTCACTTTCCCCCGAAGCCTGCACGTCGGGTGGACGGACGGATGGCATGAGTCTGCTGCACTGCAGAGGTTTCTAGTCGGACGCCGAGAGCTGGGAGCTGCTTCCGATCGGTGGCTGCCTGCGATCGATCGGCAGCCGGCAATCGAGGCGGCGGCTGCTACTGCTGCCGAATCGGCTCGGCCGTCCTGCCCCTCCCACAGCCAGGCGGCAGTCAAGCAAGCAAGCTAGCTCTCGGCCCTCAAGCAAGCAAGCAAGCTCGATCGACAGAGCGCCATCCGTTAATGGCCCAGGCAGTAAACCAAGAGCCAGTAAATCATAGCAAAGAGTTTCTGCCTTTTAACGATTCGGCAAGGCTTGCCCACGTCGTATCAGGGCATACCTAAGAAATGCCATTCCGACTGCAACTCCCACCGGTCAACTCCCACCTGCCTTATCGCAACTGTGCCATCATGCATGCCTGATCACAAATGTGTGGGCAGCATGCCCTTACCCTATCAGAACACCGAGAGCACCTAGAACAATGGTGGCAGAGGCAGTGGTGGCAGCACGCAGGACGTTTCTCTACGCGATAAAGGCAACAGCTCATGACTGTACAGACACACTTGCGGCTGACAGACCAATATGCGTGCCCCCCATGTCAGCATGAGAAAAACTGGCTGCTCGGACAAGGAAAGTGTCCAAGCCACGGCTGCAAACGCTCTATGAACTTAACAGCCAGCCATTGAGGGGGAGACAGGCCAGAGCTGCACCAGCCTGCTTTCGGACCTCACGAAAAGAAGAGCAGCAGCAGCAGCAACGTACTGGACAGGAGCTGCTGCTGCTGCTGCAGCTGTCCCGGTATCTGCCAATTTGATAATAAAGGTCCATGAATTGTTTCCTTTAGTTTAGATGATGTTCTCAGGCGACCAACGTTAACAAAAATCTCGAACAATGCCTTTCAAGTATTCAAAAAAGTAAGTTTGAAAGTTGGTTTGAATTGTCATTCCGATCTGGTGAACACCGGTCAAAGGCACGGGAATGTGGATGGGTACCAATGGGGGGGGGGGGCCCCGAGGGCATGGCTAATGAGTCAATGAATCAATCAATTCCACGGCTCAATCCGAAGTCTTGACATCAACGCCCCAACGCTCGGCACTCCTTTAACTCTCTGACAGGCATACACAGCTCGCTAGATATTTTTGCCCGAGTAACTACAAAAAAAGCTCGATAGGGTTCGGCCCTACAAGTCAAGCCCAAGTTAGGTCGGCTCCAGCCTCTACCTGCTAAAAAGTCTAGCAAGCAACGACCTCGTGCCAGGCTGCTGGTGCACTGAGGGCTGCATTTACGCTCCGTGATTCGTCCTTCATGTGCTTATGCATGCTGACATTGTGCATGCTGCCACTAACCAGATTTGCATGCTGACCCTGTGCATGTCACCCCTAACCATGTTATTCATGTTGTTTATCAAGCATGATATTACTCACCATTCAATCGCGTTTCTCTTTGCAGCAAATGTAAAGCGCCTAGAAAGAAATTGAGTTCTCTGAGGGTGCTTTATCGAGTGCATTATTATTATTATTATAATTATTATTATTATTATCATTATTACGCACAGCAAGCATGACATGGCTTAGGTCAGTTTTAAATCTCGTGCCACAGCAAGCCAACCCCCTTCCTGCCAGCGTCGTTTAGTACTGTCAGGGAATGAGCAACGATTTTTTGAGCTGTCTGTACATATAGGCCAAAAGACTCACGTCAGTGTCCAGAAAGAGAAGATAACGTATAATGTTCAGAGGGCCTTTGCTCTCGCACTAGCAAAGGACAGACATACCTTTCCGAGTATAGAATATGTGTGCTAAAGTGAGTGTCCACTCTGAGCTGGGCAGAACATGCAGGACTGCAACCAACACTTTGACACTGTCCTCTCCTCAAGCATAGTTATAAAAAGTTGCACATGAACTACGACAGTCAGCACAGCGGCTTTGTCACAACTTCCCCCCTGCATTGGTGTTCTCACTGTAACTGGTAGCTTTTCAGCACACCAATCGGCAGCCGGCGGCTAGTGTGGGCACAGAGGGCCTGACGTAGCACACAGCCCATTACTTGTAAGTCGTAACAACAAACTAGTACAACCCAGCCAGTCAATTCCGTCAGACAGCATTATCAACGGATGCAATGCCGAAGTGCACCGCTCTGTACGCTTTATAATCACGGAATTCAAAGCAAAGTCGGGAACATGTGATGGCCTAAACGGTCCAGGCAACACATTCCACCGCTTAAAGACCGTTGGCGACAGAAGCTTTAGCTCTGCAGGACCTAGACTATAGAACTCTCGTTCACAATTCTTACACAACGACAACTACTCTCCTGCTGCCGACTATGGCTCATCCTTTTCAGCGGTCCTGAGCTGCTAGTTCCATGCTAGTCACTACCTCAACTGCTCACCTGACTCTGCTTTGCTTCCCACTTTCTCTTTGTTCTGTGAGATGAAGTCTTGTTGGCTACCGAATGCATACCGAAAGCCACTTAGGCTGTGAGTGCACTATACAGAACATTCCTGCATAACACCCACATAGTCTTTATGGCTTTGTGGAGAGTTACAGATGGAGATACATTACATTACCTTTAGCTAGGTGCAAAGGCTAGCATACATATTTCGGTTAGCTCCTTACCTAGTGGTCCTTGTGGTGATCTAGCCGATCGCTTCTCAAGCTTTTTTGTCAGTCAACAAAATCAGAAAGCCCATCCCTAAGGCAGCAGCATCCCCTCTGGATTCATGTCCCTCAATAACAACCGCAAAGAACCCCTCCCACTCAATTCCATACAGGATCTCAGTGTCTGCATTCAGGAGGCCACGAGTGACCTCATGCTGAAATTCATCTCCGAGCCACAGAAGTCTACTAGCCTTCTAGACCCTATTCCGACTCCCCCACGATGCACAGGTACGATGCACAGATCTCCGGCTGTCATGCATAGCGAAAATAATAAATATGTCCTTAGCCTCAGGTTATATACAAGTATCTTTAAAAATGGCTACCGTGAGCCCACTTATTAAGAAAGAACACTAGACCAAGATAATTTAAGCAGCTTTCGCCCAGTCTCCCTACTGCCATTTAAAGACACTAGCGTGCATTGTGGCACACAAGCTAAACTATTACAATTGAAACTATAAACTTAGCAATTAAGTTCCAATCAGGTTCTGGAACTAATCACTCCTCAGAGCCAGAATTGCTTCGGTGTATAACGACCTTCTCAGGAATGCAGACTTAAGTACAGCCTCTCTGCATGTTTTGCTTGATTTTTCGGCAGCGTTTGATATTGTAGATCACGAAGTAATTCTCAAGTACCCATCACCTTGCCAGGGCATCACTGACATTGCACTGCAATGATTTAGGTTCTATCTCAGGAGACTTTAGAGCATTTATGTGATCAGGCAACACTCATCCGAGGAACCAACAAAGTACAGAGCACCCCAAGAATCTGTGCTTGGTCTGCTTTTCCCCCCACAATTTCTTCTCTCCATTTCGCCGATGTAATCGCCAAGCACAATTTCGGCCTGCACCTCTATGCAGATGGCATGCAGCTGTCACTATGTTTTGATTCATCAGAGCCTTCCAGAGCATCAAACTATCTCAGCTTCCTTGCTGCAAGTATTGCCGATTTCCGAATTTGAATGGCATCCTACTTTCTAAAGTTAGATGACGATAATACCAACTTATCAGTTATATGCAAACCAAGTATGACTAATAAATTAGAAAGCTCAACGCTCAAAAATGGCTCTGTCAGCATATCTTCTGTTGCATCTGCACACAATCTGAGTGTCCTGTTCCAAAGTGACTCTTCACTAGACAACCACATCAGCTCCACAGTCAAGCCTGCCTACTTTCAGCTACATAAAATTGACGAAATAGAGGCTTGCTTAGACAGGGATACTACATCAAAGTTGGCAAAGCATTTATGGCATCCCATCTCGACTTAAAATGCCCTTGCTTCACACAGCATTTGCTGGGTCCTTGTGACTAATCCTTTGTGTGCTTATGCGTACTGACCCTGTGCATGTTCCCACTAACCGTATTATTATTCACGTTGACATTCTGCATGTTACCACTAACCTTATATGGTCATGCTTCGTTTACAGCATTTGTTACTGTATTTTTAAAAGTACAAGTCACACCCTAAATTTATGGACATTTTTTGAAAAATTGTATTGAAAAATATTTTTCCTGATATAGCTTATTTTGAATTAATATAAATTTGCTTTAATCAGCACAGTTAGAGAGAAACTCATTATCAGTGTCACTGCTAACACCTTCATGGTGTTCTGTAACATCGTTAATGTCTGAATCGTCACTTTCCTCAAACATGGCATCATCTTCAGTTCCATCCAGCATGTTTGAAATTCCTGTCTTCTTGAACGACTTCACAATTACTTCTATTTTGAAGCTCTCCCAAGCATGTAAAACCCATTCACAAACATGTTTGAAACCGGCTCTTCTAATTCTTGCTGCTGGTGTCAAATATTGAGATGCAGTGTATAAGCCGCAGGTTTAATTTTTCTTAATTGGAAAACAGTGCAGCTTATACTCGTAAAAATACGGTAAGTGCCTAGAGTACCTTTGCTTTGATCCCTCCCAGCCTTCGAGCACCTCGAATTCTCTAAACTCACTAGCTGCATGCATTGATGATATCCGCACATGGATGGCAGCAAATTTTCTAAAACTTAACGATGATAAAACTAACTTACTAGTTATGGGCAAACACAGTGTGATCCAGAGATTGGAAAAGCCGACTCTCAAAATTGGCTCTGCCAGCATATCTTCAGTTGAATCAGCTCGAAATCTAGGTGTCATATTCCAAAGCGACCTCTCGTTAGACGACCATATCAGCTCCACAGTCAAATCCGCCTATTTTCAGCTTCATAACATTGCTAAAATTCGGGCTTGTTTAGATAAAGATACCACATCTAAGTTGGTCCATGCATTCGTGACATCCCGTCTCGACTTCTGCAACTCACTGCTTACTGGCCTACCAGCATGTGCGATCAGGCGATTGCAGCTGGTGCAAAACTCTGCAGCTAGGCTTGTCTGTCGTGAGCGTAGCAGTTGCCACATTACTCCACTTCTCGCCGACCTGCACTGGCTACCAGTCAAGCAACGGATTGACTTCAAGGTTTTGTCCCTCACTTTTAGGTCACTTCATTCAATGGCTCCAGCCTATCTGTCAGATATACTACCCCATCAGGCTTAGCATCGTGCCACCCGCATTTCGGAATCCAACAGTCTAGAAATACCTCATACAAACCTTAAATCCTTTGGAGACCGTGCATTTAGTTCATATGCTCCCAAAGCCTGGAACTCCCTCCCGACCTGCGTCAGAACATCCCCTGACCTGACCACATCTAAAAGGAGCTTAAAAACACACCTATTTAGGACAGCATTTAGTGGGTCCCTGTGATTCGTCCTTGATGTGCTTATGCGTGCTGACAATGTGCATGCTGCCACTAACCACATTTGCATGCTGACCCTGTGCATGTCACCCCTAACCATATTATTCATTTCGTTTGTTTTTTTCAAGTATGATTTTACTTACCATTCAATGGCATTTCACTTTACAGCAAATGTAAAGCGCCTAGAGAGAGATTAAGTTCTCTGAGGGCGCTTTATCAAGTGAATTATTATTATTATTATTATTATTATTAGAGATTAAGTTCTCTGGGGCACAATATTAAAGTATCATTATTATTATTATTATTCTTACATGAAGTACTGGCACAGAAATTGCACACCCTCTAGATGAAGATATAACCTCAAATATTCAGTGTTGTATGGACCAATGCCCACCAAAATTTCACCGAAACATAATAAGCTCCACACGAATTAGCAATGTTTGCAATAATTGCTCATGCCACTACCTTGGTTTTCTTTTAAGATGCAAAACATGCAAAATGTATAATTCCTGTAGTATCTGAGGTATATGGCTAACAAAATAGTAACCATGTTTTAAAAATACTGTTTTGTAGCGCTGTCGATCGTTGCAAACTAGGATTAATTGACAGCCCCTACTATTTCCATTTAAAACTGCATCTCAACAACCTGTATCGAGCATTTTCTCATCGATCAGCAAGGGTTTAAAGAATGCTATTTCGAGCATGCACAACCATGGGCTTGACAATGTTCAAAAAGATGCATGATATCGATTATGCTGTAGCAAAGAGAAACCATCCAACAACAATTTCTGGAGAAAAAAAAGAATAATTATTTCTTTCAAATTATTTACTAGGTCTTAAATCCTCCTGTTTGCCAAAGGCTTGTAGTAAATTTAACCACCCTCTCATAATCTCAATGCAGTGGAAACCTTTTAATGCTGATCACCATGGTTTTGACATCTTGGGGTTACTAAGACTTCTACAGCAGTTACATATGGTTCCAGAGCCCCTTTTTAAAGTAGGAAACTTAGTCGGCTGGTTTCTCATTTTAATTGCACCACCGATTTCTCGCAAAGCCTCGAAACAGATCGACCCCATGTTTGTGCAATGTGCAAAACGAGATGTCTCAAACCTTTACCATTTCAGAACAAATGAGTCCCACACAGCCATTGAGAAGCATGGCACATTCATTTTTTTTTTTACTCTGCTATGATCTGATGGTGCGACAAAAAACGATCCTTCAAAAACCGTTATTGTTTCCCAACCCATCAGAAACCGCCAAGCAAGCTAATTATGCATTGCGACACTTGCTGCTTCCTCACGTTAATCCTAAATTGTGATACAATATTCGGCCTTGATTGCATAAAACGAAGCAATTGTTTGAGAATCCGGTTGATTATAAGGGTGTGCAAAATTTTTGAAAGAGCACTGTATGTAGCAGGATCAACAAGGAGCAGCTCTGAGCCCTGAGCCGATGCTACGCCGGGCAACTTGGCCAAGAACTGAACCTGGGACGTAAAGTAGGGACTAGCCTTTGGAATGGTGCAGAGGCAATGACTGCATTAGTAAGGTATGCTAACTACACGAGTAGGGGCATGGTGCCTCTAGGTCTGTGCTCAGGGGCGATTGCATCACATGAAGCAGCACACACAAACATGCACCAGTTTCAAGTCGAGTACAATCGTAACGACGCTGGTCGAGGTAAAAGAAATAACGTCGACTAACCGAGAACATGGCTTACACTGCTCAACAACCCACGAATCGTGAGTAACCGTGACACGGCTCAAGTTTGGCCAAGGGGTCAAGAAGTGCTTGCCTTTAATGATTGAGGTCGTGGGGTTGAACTCTGTGGCACACGTCAAGCACCTAGGTAGAGACTCCGGTTTATTGGGGAGCTATACAAATAAATAATATTTGCTTATATGAATACATAAAATATAAATATTAATATTATAAATTATATATTAAAATAATATATATATAATGAATAATATAAAATAATATAAATAATAACAATAATACATTATAAATTGATTATAAATATTAATATAAATATTATATACATATTTCAACTGATTTCATAACTTAATTTAAATACTCAAGGTAAACATCGATGAGCTTCCGGCAGAACTAATGAGCTGGGGCATCGTGGATGGGCATGCCAGCTATCCCCAAGCTGGTCCCCCTTACATTTTGTACAACGAAATTTGCGAAATGCTAAACGGGATCTCTCCAACGGCATCCTAATATGAAGCAAGCGCACAGCACGGAAGCTCCAGAAGGAAACCGCGATAGATCGGGAAAGATAATCGTCCCACTTTTGCAAGCCAGATTTAAACAGCAAGGTTTGGGACAGGGCTGTGGGCAGGCTGCCGAGCCACCTGTTTGAGACTGACTGACTGTCTACGTGCTCACCTCGTGGCCAGCCAATATAAACGTCATGATCTGGTCGTGAAGCTGCTCGGCAGTGTAGGTTGCTCCAGTCTCGGCATCTCTGGCTTCCAGCAGCAAATCGAGAAGGGCTCTTCGATTGCTGCTGTCAACATCTTGAGTAGAAACTGCTTCAAGCGAGAGAGCTCTCGTCTAATGAAGCCATCTAAGCAAGCAAGCTCTCTGGAAAGAGTGGGTACACAAGCACACACAAATCAGGATCAGGATGCGTGCAGACCGAGAGGACAGGCGGAGTTACATAAGTTGGCCGCTTGCTCATCACTCTCACTCTTTGCACCGTTCCTACTGCTACTACTATTCGCTTTACAGCTGCTACTACGGTGAGAGCCCGGCTGGTAGACATTCTCTTGCATGCACCTTCAACGACCAAGGTCACGAGCTCGAGCTTTTCGGCATGTGTAAAGCGATCGATTGCATTGAGATCAAGTTCTCTAAGGGTGCTACGCACATGTCATTTTTTAAATTTTATCTAATGAATATTGCGTGCGATCTTTCTCATCTGATTAGGTAGCCAAGCAAACTGCTCGCTTCGCTTTCATTGGCCATCCCGGCCATCGAAGGACGGGACGGAAGCAAGAAATTCTTATTCGGAGGTAGACATGGCAAAGGCAGAAGCAAAACGCAGACTCGCTGGCCGGATGAGCAATCACATCTCGCTTTGAATTTATTAGGTGGCTCTCCTCCATCAGTGTCCAAGTGACAATCGCAGCTGAACTGCAAGATGACTTTCGTCTCAATTTGAACTGATGGATGCGTCGTCAAGTCCAATTACCGAATGCACCGACAATATAATAATACAAAATAATACAATTCATTTGCATAGCGCCCCCAAGAGAACTTGATCTCTATTCAGGCGCTTCACATACATGCCTCCGGGCTCGAGTTCACGACCTCAGCCAGACCTTGGCCAGGGCGAGCACCTTAACCGCTGAACCAAACCAGCTCGGCAACCGAGTGCTGAATGCTGAAGCTGAGTTGTTGGATGTTGAGCACTGAATGCTGCTGGATGTTGAGCACTGAGTTGGCCTCCTCGCTGTTTAGTTACCTTCGACAGGCTTTCGACTTTGAGGTGCACCAACGGCGTGCTTTCCTAAGACCGGTCCACAGCTAAACCGTAAGTGAAGAACTTTTACTGCTAAGTCCACATTGCTAGCAGTCTTGCTATTCTCGACATTCTCGCCACCTACACTATTGGCCGATGAGTATTTAGAGCTGAGAGCATTAGCATGATCTGAGAATAGAGTATGACGTATGACAATCGCAAATTCATGATAAAATTGCACCGAGTATTTGGGAACTCAATGAATTATATCAGATTTATCCATTCAATTAACACTCACGGACAAGAATATCTCGTACTATGAAATACACGTATCTCGGCTGTGCATGCACAACTCGGCATTTGCCTTATCTACATACAGTGCTGCTCGCTTATGGAATATCTGCCCGTGACGTGCTCCACGGGAAGGATCACTTCTTTATTAGAAGAAGGGGCGGCCTCCGGCAGCTGGCTACGCTGAAACACGCGAATCCAAGTAATATTTAATGAACCGTGTAGACTGATATTAGACAATCGATGATTAAGGTTTACTGTGATTCTAGTGAGAAACTGAGCACCACGGTTCTAGTGTTTGAATCAGTACACCAGACAATAGTATACGCACGATATTCACAATATACTCCACGAACGCAGTCAAGATAGCCCCAAGTGGTCATGTACAGTATATGAAACGAGTTTTCTCCGGCATACTGAATGTGCAGGCAACTTTCTAAGCACGTCGGCAAGTTTCAACAACAAGTATGCATTGGAGTAAAACGAAGAAGAGCAAGGACCTATGTAGTTTGGCTAATGTTGGGTCGTTGAACATGGCTGAACGCACATTCTGCTATCACACACTGCGGATGCTCACTCACCGATCCTGCAACATCAAGCCGTGGATACAAAGATCTATCTCACCAAAGCCAGAAGCTCACCAGATTCGCTGCATTAAGAATATTTTGCAACTATCGAAATGCAATTCAGAAGGGGCCGTCGAGCTCAAGGATGAAATATTTTTAAAACCGAAGACCCTTAACATCAGCAATCGAGAGCTGTGCCTGAAAGAACTCGCAAGAATGAACCAAAGAAAGGGCAGAACTGTACACATACATCACATCAAAACGACATGAGCTGATGTACTAGTCTACCTACGACCTACAGTAATCACTGACCGTTGCTTCACTTGGCTTCATACTGTTTGACACCGACGACCTGCGCACACCGACTCACTAAGTGCATACAGGGATTTTATGGGTTACCTTGGGTCACAACCTATTAAAAAAAAACGTGCTTTTGCAACTGACTCGTGATCCGACTTACTTTGCTTCTGATGCTGCTGCTGCTTCTCATCAATCATAGAATATATTAGTCCGTCGACCAGCTTCTTGCACTGCCACAGCTTACGGTTGCCGGCCAAGGGTAAGCTCCGGTAAAAAGGCAACGATAGCTGCAGACTGAGTTGTGGCCTGGTGATTATGAAGGATAGGGCACACACGTCCTCGTTGTCGGGATTGGCCAATGCTTTGATGTCATAGCCGAATGCAGTTTCACAAATAACATCCAGGGTCTGCAACGGCCACGGCACGGCATTCGGAGATGCAGCCATCGACCAGCGACCGACCTACCCAGATGACACGATCTGCAGCGAGTTTAAGCACCGCAACCCAGCTCAGCTGGACGATTGAGTGACGACACAGAGATGCAGACGCACGGGACACGCACAGCGAGCCATTGATAGCTAGCAACTCGAGCCCAGCAGCAGCAGGCCCCAGACCCACACAAAAAACGCCCCCCCCCCCAGCTTCGGCACTGAGCTCCCTGTGGCTGGCGAGTTTTCAAAATACCGGCAGACGACAGTGGATAACGTGGACGACAATAGATAATGTGAGCGATAACAATTACGCATGTGCCGGCTATGTCTCGGAGCAAGGCTGCCGAGCTGACGGGCAGACCATTCAACATGCGATTGCTCGGTGGCAGGCGGCACCGCTTACAGACGACTATTTTGCTCCGCCCCCACACTCGGCGCCGCAGTGGGCTGCCCAGCACTCCCGGCTACCGTTGCTCGAGGCTGAAAGTCCGAAGCTGAAAAGCAAGCGAGGCAACAGCTGAGCTTGAGGCTACAAAAAAGCCTGAGGCTTTAGAGTGAGCTCAGGCTCAGTAATACATGCCTACGTGCAGCGCCTGGGAAAAAAAGATTTATCTCTCTTCGTGCGCTATATACATGTTCGATCGTTCCTATTAAAGTGCTCTGCTCCTGGTGAGCTGAGCAGCTGCAGCCGAAATCGCACTGAGCAAAGCTGAGTGCAAGCAACTGGCTAAGAGTCAAGGCTGTGGCTTTCAAGACAGCGTGCAGATTTTGCATCTTTATACGTATGTCCATCTAGAACACTGCAAAGCTAAAAAGAAGAAAGACCAAGATCGTGTCAAGCTGCAGAGTTTCCTATATATTACCTCCAAAGCCCACGCAGTTCTCGGTGAGCACTTGGTTCATCCCACGGATACATCTCACGCAAAGAAGATAGCGTGAGATGCATGTCAGGAGGCAAGTCGAACGAGTGAGTAGCACGGATGTGGGAGGACGGCTGGTAAGGACGTGCCAGAGTTGGCAGCATGGGAACCGATGTCATTGTGAGAGATCTGCGAAAGTCAGCTCCACAGTCATGCAGAGCACACGCTTCTGTCGTCACTTGTCTTTGAGTGAACTAATGGAACAGCTAATACATATCGCCGGAAGAGGATCTGAGTGCACGAGAAGGCTGTACGAAACTGGTGCAGAAGCTCGGCACTCTGGGGGCGGCCAAAACAGCGAGTCGGGAGGCAAATAAAAAGAACAAGGCATTACATTATACGGCTGAGCCATTGTGGCCTGAACGTCTGAACAGCGCAATAGCACATCTCGCGACCTGCATAGCGCTCTCGTTCGGCAAAAGGTGTATGGCTCTCGATGGTCTCTGGAATTCTATGAAATCTGGACTTCTGCAGCCAAAAGTTGATCATCTTAGAGCTACCGAATTCTAACTGGCTAGTGGGGCATTGCAGGCAGGCGCGGGGTGGAGTAAAAGTTAAGGTTAGCTGATCGAATGGCCTTACTTACATGATGGCAGAAGAGCCATTGCTGGGGGGGGGGGGTCACCACTCCGAACAACCGCAAGCGACCGGCAATGACCGATTTTATTACTTGCTCTAACAGATCCCTTTCAAGTGGTTATCGTAATATGAAATTCGGCTAACGGTTCAGCCACATTTATTTTATTTGGCTACTTGTACACGGCCAAGAAATAAAGCAACAGCAACACTGAAACGATCGGCTGACCAGGTCGTCTAGCAAAAGAACAACAGAAACACCTGCCCACCAAGTTAGTGCTCACAGTCTTCTAAACAAGTGATTCGCAGGGGGAGAGAAAACTGGAACATGCTTGTGCAGGCACTGCATACTCGTCCACATTTCAAGACAAAGAATGGAGTGCATTTACACCAACGCAAAGACTTCCGTGTGAGTGGTTAATCAAATTAACCCCAGTAAGCTAGTGGGGGTGAGGAAAGGACCAAGGAAAAGGGGGCGAGGGTAATCAGCAGGCCTAGTGGCACGACCAAAGGCAGCCGAACTGGAAGGAAGCAAACGATGATTTCGTTCCAACACCACCGCGTGGGTGGCCCACCACATTTAAGCGCCAACGCCGGCACGCAAGCCCATACCATTGCTCGAAGCAGACGCTGAACGTTGACCTCGCCTCGGGCACCATCGGCAGCAGCTGTTGCTAGCATTTTGTCAGCCAGCAGCTCTGCCTTTCTCTTGAAAACGCCGAGGTGCTCTACAACGAAATGTGTGCTGCATGACGCCCACGCACTACTGCTGCAGAGCACGTTAGGGTCACAGTGGCAGGGGTGGCAGCCAGCGTCGGCATCCCAGGAACGCTTTCGGAGCCGCAGAAGGAGCGGGATGGGGCAGCAAGAGAGAGAGAGAGAGAGAGAGAGAGAGAGAGAGAGAGAGAGAGAGAGAGAGAGAGAGAGAGAGAGAGAGAGAAAGAGAGATAGAGAGAGATGGGAGAGAGAGAGAGAGAGAGAGAGAGAGAGAGAGAGAGAGAGAGGGAAAGAGGAGAGAGAGAGAGAGAGAGAGAGAGAGAGAGAGAGAGAGAGAGAGAGAGAGAGAGAGAGAGAGAAGAGAGAGAGAGAAGAGAGAGCAAGAGAGAGAGAAGAGAAGAGAGAGAGAGAGAGAGAGAGAGAGAGAGAGAGAGAGGAGAGAGAGAGAGAGAGAGAGAGAGAGAAAGAGAGAGGAGAGAAAGAGGAGAGGAGAGAGAGGAGAGAAAGAGGAGAGGAGAGAGATGAGAGAGAGAGAGAGCGAGAGAGAAAGATAGAGAGAGAGAGAGAGGAGAGAGAGAAAGAGAGAGAAAGACAGAGAGAGAGAGAGAGAGAGAGAGAGAGAGAGAGAGAGAGAGAGAGAGGAGAGAGAGAGCGCACCGAAGCTGAAAGACTACGTGCAGTGCAGGAGTTGCATCGGCAGTATGGGGCAGAGTAATCCCTTGAAGGCAAGGAATCTCAACACTATGCACTCGGCCCCGGAGCTCTATGCTCGCCACACTATTTGCTAATCTTCGAAATCAGGGACTGCCACGGTGGCTGGCCGAGTGGGCATCGAATTCCTACTGAGGCAACTTTCCGAAAAGCTGGGGTTAAGGTGCTTGAGCTTAACGGCCAATGTCAAGGTGAATGCATTTCATGTCCGACGTCGTGGGCTCGAGCCCTGCGACAAATGAGAAGCACGTGGATAGAGATTAAGTTCTCTTAGGGCACTCTACAAATGATTTGCATTTTGTTCCTCGGCCACATTCTTGGTCGGCCGCTTTCAGGTCTACACTGCATACTTTATAGCTAGCTGCCTTTTTCTTTGGGGGGGAGAAGGTCAGGCATTGAATGCAGGCTCGGGATAGGTCATTTCACCGCGGAAGAATTGTCACTCGTAGACAGTCAAGCTATGAGCTCGGCTCAAAAATAGCCTCTCAAGTTGCATTAGTCAGGCACCCATATACATGAAGCTATCGATATGAAGTTAACGACCAGCAGCTTGCAGGAGCCGAGTGCTGGTCGGTCGGCGCCCGAAGAGTTCGTGGCATTACGAGGCCGCTCCAGCTCCTCTGCAGAGCCGATCCCATCATCCTAAACCGAGCACACACCCTTAAAGACAGAGCCACTACTGTCTGTCGACGCACCGCGACTGACTGAATGTGATTGAAATGCCTGGACACACAGAGTAACTGCTGGCAACTCCACGCAGCAGCTTCTGGATGGATAGATGTCACCAGGCCACCAACTGTCGAATGGTGGTCCCAGACCGAAGGAACAGCTCAAGCACCATCGGCAGAGATGCACGTCATGCTCAAACCCGAGCAAAGCACCCGACAACATGGGTGCAGCAGGTGGCGACATGGCCATGTGATTCGGCAGTATGGCCACGTGATTCGACAGCATGACGACGTGACTCGGCGCCATGGCCACAGCCGCCGGCCGGCGGCGCAGCCTCTCACTGCCCGAGCGACTTACGCTTGACGGCTTCGGTGCTAAAGCTGGGCGCCATCAGGCGTTTCTGGAGCCGATGCACATGGCCTTCGACAGCAAGCAGACCCCAGGGCATCAGCCACTGGAACAAGCTACTGGAGCCGCGCACGTAGTTCCTGCTGTTTGTCACAAGGACGTGCTTGATGCTTTCCGGATCAGCAACAAGCAGCCGCTCTCGGCCGAAGAAGTGATAGAACCGCACGACGCCGCCATATTGCTTCACCCAGCTACAAATGTAGGCAGCAGCTCACAAAGCAGATGCAAAGTCTGGCGAGCCCATGAGCACACGTGGACATGGGGCGACATGTCGAAAACTAACATCAGTGCACGACGTCTATTTGGCAGCAAAGGCTCTATTTTGCTATATTAGCATGAGCTAAGCACCAGAGCAGTGTCAAATCGACAGCAAACACAAGACCGTGCATCAGAAAGCTAGCCTGCTCACACGTGACTGTGTTTCACACTGAAAGAGGTTTAATCAGAGCCTCCGCCAAAAACAAGTGCTCTTGACGCAAGAGCAAATTTCGCCACATTAGGACGACGTCGAAGCAGTATCTCGAGGTCGACTCTCATTATCGAGTCCTACGACAACAGTGAGTGAGGAAGGAGGGGGAGTGGCAACGCATAAGGAATGCAGCCGGTCGGATGCCATGTCTCACTCTGCACCTCCACGAAGTAAAGCTAACCAGCAAGAGACTTGTACTAGAGAGCTTGTCGAGTAGCGCTCAGTTAACGTCGCTTGTAGCTAAGACGACAGCACACCTTCCCACTTCGGGCCAAGCTCGGACTAAAACTCGAATGAATCTGGCGATCGGCAGCTTACGGACCGTTACAAAGAGCACGTTCAATCGTTCTAAAGATTTACTTACTTAAATACGATTTTCTACTCAATTTCTGGGAGCTAAACCGAAGGTGCTTAATCAAAGACGACATCGAGCCGATGTACCAAAGACGACTCTTGACATAGCTCTGACTGAGCCCTTCGCTTCTTGCAGGGTGCTGCCAAGTGCCGAGTATTTCGCGACGACACACCCTATGCAAGCAGCCACAAAAATAAAGAGGTCACCGGAAGACTGGAGGCTGCTGGAAGCGAGAAGGGGTGGAACGCGGGACTCCGGAGCAAAATCGACTATAGCACGAAGGCTAAGTGCTGCACCATAAACGGGGCTGCACCATAAACGGGGCTGCACCATAAACGGGGCATTCGCAAACTGCGACCACATCCTGCCGCCCATGCACGGGCGATTTCCGCTGGTTCCATGCGAACTGAAAATAGCTCGAGCAGCGAAGACGCCGGAAGTAGTCTCGGCCCTGCATAAGGAACGCGGGACATTTCAAGCGCGAACGAGGTGGCGGCGAAATTTTTTGACGCCCACTAGCGACGACGTGCCCTTCAAAATGCAATCGTCATTTGTACGCGGCGGAAAGCCAGCATTCGAACGTCCTTCACTTGATTTCAGTTATTTTCAGTTTATCCGCGCGCTTTGTCAGACGCGAGAGAATCGAGGCGGGCCTCACCTCACCTCACCGACGTCTCCATCGCCTCCCCTCTGGCCGCCTCTTTGACGTTGCCATACAGCGGACCGTACGATGGTCCCGGGATCTGCAACGCAGAACGCAGCGGTCATCTCGGCCATCGGGCACCATTGGCTGCTTTTTCGGATGACCCGCGGCAGCTGTCGCATGCCCCGCCTAGCTAGATCCGTGTGTACGGCCTCGCGAGAATAGCTTAAAACCTTCCGGCTAACTAAGCAGCGAGACGGATATAACGCCTGCGTTAAGCAAAAAGGTTAGAACGGTGAATTTTTTTCGGCACAAGACGCGCGCGCGCGTCGCATGAGTACGGTCCAAGGCCAAGTAATTTGGTTTAGCTAGATCGCCAGCTCATTCGGAAAGTCACTGACCGCCATGGACGCGAAAATGCCTGCATCACACGGCTTCAAAACTGCAGACAGAGCAAAAATCGCGCGCGCTCGCGCACACGCGCTGCACTCGGTGGCGGATAAGGAGCGGACGATAATATGCGAGCGGCTACGCCTCGCGCTCGCGCACCGCACCGCCACCCTGTCGTCGCTCGGCGGTACCTTAGCGAGCGGTGAAAACCAAACGCGACTAATCCATGTCCAAAAAATTAAGCTCAGTATTAATATCGGGACATAAATATGCCACTCCTCAAAAACTGCATCGGCAAGCAGGGACATCTCCGCGCGCTCAGGGCAGGCCGGAAGCCGCCGCCGCCCTCGGCAACCTCGACGGGAAACGCATCCGGTCAATGGGTCGGATCGGCCGGAAACGCTTTCTCATTGGCGCAAAGAGAGCAAGGCGTCCAATCAGAGCTAAACTGGAAGTATTTTGGGTGGCTGAAATCGAAAATGGCAGTCAGTATAAAATGTGTTTGGGTCGTGTGCACATATGATTGCGCAAGTGCCGCATCCATTGTCGCGGAGTCGTTGACCGTACCTGCCATCGCTGCATATTGGACGGCTCATCCGTCCTGCTCGTTCGACGCAACGAAATATCGTCGTCGAGTGTGTAACGCGGCTGCAACGAGGGATTCCCTGCGGTCCACGCGCACCGGCTTCGGCCGGCCCACGGCTCTATGCGCTCGTAAAGCCGCACGGCGACCATGTCTAGCAGGTGAGACCGATAGCTCGACGGCTGTGGGGTCGGCCTACTCGCTGGCGAGTAGTTTTTGGCGCTGATTGTGTGGCAAAATTAGTGCGGATACATCTTCTCAGCACGCGTTGCGCTCGGCGCTGGCCATGCCGCGTCCGCACGCAGCTATCTAGCGGCCATAGTGTCGCCCTGCGGCGCCGCCGGCAGATTTGCCGAGCAGCTGGAAAAAAGACTGCGCGGTACGGGCACTCGCCGCGCTTTGCGCCACCCGCCGACCCTGGCGGACCGGAGCTGACCGTTTGACTGGTTCGGCGCAAGCCGTCGACATTGGGACTCGGCCAGATGAAGTTTACTAATTCACGATACGGCTGCGGCTAGCGATGTTTGCAGTCGTAAAAGCGCCGCCATCTGCGCATACACGCCTGGCCTGTAGCGGCGTCGCTGGCCGCGGGCTGGCGTTCTTGGGCTGCTTATCGCTCCACTGTTGTTAGCCGCCACCACTGCAGTCACCCTGAGAACCCGAGAACGTTTGAATCGCCCAGCTATATGTCCGCAGAGGCAGATTCGGTGCCCATCATTTGGCCATTGACCGTGTTCGGCTATGCATGTGCTCACCTGTATGCACCTCTTACGTTTACTTGCTGTTATTAGGTCTCGGTTCAGCCGACCTGCAGCGGATTCCATTCCAGAAGCACATCGAATTCAAGATTTTGTCACTCACTTTTAGGTCCTTTCGTTCTTTGGCTCCAGCCTCCTATCGGATTTACTCTGCTACCAGGCCGGGCATCGTGCCACCCGCTTTTCTGATAATTCTTTGATAATTTTTGAATTGAATTTTGAAATTTGAATTTGAAAAAATTTGAATTTTTGAAAAATTGATAATTCTTAATTTTCTGATTCTAATCGTTTAGCTAGCCGTGATGGCACACTAGGTAAGGTGGTTGCTTTCACGACCTCGGTCCCGAGGTCGTGGGTTCAATTCCTGTGGTGGGCGATTCTTTATCGCCACTGCAAGCGGCGGTGATAGCCGTAAAGGCTCTTCTGTCGCTATACAAAAAGAGGCTGTCTAATCAGCTAGGATTTTGTTTTTAGACCTCGTACGAACCTCAAATCTATTGCAGACAGTAACTTTATTTCGTTTGCTCCCAAAGCCTGGAACTCACTTCTGACTGGCATCACTATGACACATTCATTCGCATTCATTATGACACTCAGTTGTACCTTTGCTTTGATCCCTCCGAGCCTTCGAGCACCTCAAATTCTCTCAACTCACGTGCTGCATGTTTTGATGACATCCGCATAGTAGTAAGTTTAGTAAATTTTCTAAAACTAAACGATGATAAAACTAACTTACTAGTTATGGGCAAACCCAGTGTGATTCAGAAATTGGAAAGGCTGACGCTCAAAATTGGCTCTGCCAGCATATCTCCTGTTGAATCAGCTCGAAATCTAGGTGTCATGTTCCAAAGTGACCTCTCGTTAGACTGCTAAATCAGCTCCACAGTCAAATCTGCTTACTTTCAGCTACATTATATTGCTAAAATTCGGGCTTGTTTAGATAAGGATACCACGTCGGTCCATGCATTCGTGACATCCCGTCTCGACTTCTGCAACTCACTGCTTGCTAGCCTAGCCGCATGTGCAATCAGGCGATTGCAGCTGGTGCAAAACTCCACAGCTAGGCTTGTCTATTGTGAGCGTCGCAGTTGCCACATCACACCACTTCTCGCCGACCTGCACTGGCTACCAGTCAAGCAACAGATTGACTTCACAAAGTTCTTTTAAAGCACCTCACATCTCGCCTGGGCATCACTGGCACTGCTCTGCAGTGGTTCAGGTCCTATCTCAGTGGGAGACTCCAGAGTATTGACGTGAATGGACAAAGATCATCTGATGTACCTCTGAAATTGGCGTACCTCAGGGCTCCGTACTAGGTCCAGTTCTTTTCACGGTTTATACTCTCCCTCTTGCTGATGTGATTGCCAAGCACAATCTAGGCTTTCACTTCTATACGGATGACACTCAGTTGTACCTTTGCTTTGATCCCTCCCAGCCTTCGAGCACATCGCATTCTCTCAACTGGCTGCATGTATTGATGACATCCGCACATGGCAGCAAATTTTCTAAAACTAAATGATGATAAAACTAACTTACTAGTTATGGGCAAACCCAGTGTGATTCAGACATTGGAAAGGGTGAAACTCAAAAATTGGCTCTGCCAGCATATCTCCAGTTGAATCAGCTCGAAATCTAGGTGTCATATTCCAAAGCGACCTCTCGTTAGACGACCATATCAAATCTTTCTATTTTCAGCTTCATAACATTGCTAAAATTCGGTCTTGTTTAGATAAGGATACCACGTCCAAGTTGGTCCATGCATTCGTGACATCCCGTCTCGACTTCTGCAACTCACTGCTCGCTGGCCTACCAGCATGTGCGATTGCAGCTGGTGCAAAACTCGGCAGCTAGGCTTGTCTGTCGTGAGCGTCGCAGTTGCCACATTACTCCACTTCTCGCCGACCTGCTACCAGCCAAGCAACGGATTGACTTCAAGGTTTTGTTGCTCGCTTTTGGGTCACTTCATTCTTTGGCTCCAGCCTGTCTCTCAGATATACTCCCCCACCAGGCCAAGCATCGCATCACCTGCTTTTCGTAATCCAACAGTTTACCAATACCTCGTACAAACCTCAAATCCTTTGGAGACCGTGCATTTAGTTCGAATGCTCCCAAAGCCTGGAACTCCCTCCCGACCTGCATCAGAACATCCCCTGAACTGACCACATTTAAAATGAATTTAAAAACACCTATTTAGGACAGCATTTAGTGGGTCCCTGTGATTCGTCCTTGATGTGCTTGTGCATGCTGACACTGCGCATGCTGCTACTAACCGCATTTGCATGCTGACCCTGTGCATGTCATCCCTAACCATGTTATTCATGTTGTTTGTTTATCAAGCATGATTTTACTCACCATTCAATTGCATTTCCCTTTGCAGCAAATGTAAAGCGCCTAGACAGAGGTTAAGTTCTCTGAGTGCGCTTTATCAAGTGCATTAATATTATTATTATTATTAAGGTTTTGTCACTCACTTTTTGGTCACTTCATTCTTTGGCTCTAGCCTATCTCTCAGATATGCTCCCCCACCAGGCCAAGCATCGTACTACCCGCTTTTGTGAATTCAACAGTACAACAATACCTCGTACTGACTTCAAATCCTTTAAAGACCGTGCATTTAGTTCGTATGCTCCCAAAGCCTGGAACTCCCTCCCGACTTGCGTCAGAACATCCCCTGAATCGACAACATTTGAAAAGAACTTAAAAGCACACCTGTTTAGGACAGCATTTAGTCGATCCCTGTGATTCGTGCTTTATGTGCTTATGTGTGCTGACACTGTGCATGCTGCCACTAACCACATGTGCATGCTGACCCTGTGCATGTCACCCCTAACCATGTTATTCATGTTGTTTATCAAGCATGATTTTACTCACCATTCACTTTCGTTTCCCTTTGCAGCAAATGTAAAGTGCCTAGAGAGAGATTGAGTTTCCTGAGGGCGCTTTATCAAATGCATTATTATTATTATTATTATTCACACCCATTTTAAAAGGGGTTAAAACGCATCGACTTATCACAACATTTACTGGGTTCATCTGATTCGTCCTTTGTGTGCTTATGCATTCTGACACCGTGCATGTTGTCACTAATCATATTTGGATCCTGACCCTATGCATGTCACCTCCAGCCATGTGACGGTTGTTATCATTGAGCATGCTATTACTAACCATTCGACCATAATCCCTGTACAGCACATGTCTAATGCGTGAATGAGATTAAGTTCTCAGAGGTTGCTATACAAAAGATGAGGATGGTTATTATTATTTTAATTAGGTGTGCACAACTTTAAAGGTGTATGTGCCCACTTACTCTCCTCCAGTGACCGTGTTTACTGTTCACTGTTTAGCTAGCCATGCACATTACACAGCCTCGCTGGTGCTTCTGTATTTTTCCCTTGTAGTACCTCTCTCCCACCAACCACGCCTCGGCATCTATTCATCTAAAACATGAAATCTGTTAATAATGAACAATAATAATACATTTGTTTTTATAGCACCCTCAGAATTTAATCTCTTTCTGGGCACATTACTCATGCTGTAAAGGAAGCATGATCGAATGGTTGGTTTTAGCATGCTCAATCTGGTTTGCTCCGGTAGTTAAGGTGCTCGCTACGACCAAGGCTGTCTGAGTTCGTGGGCTCAAGCCCCGAAGCACATGTGAAGCCCCTGAATAGAAATTAAGTTCTCTTGGGGCGATATACAAATGAATTATATTTTTTCAATGATAACAAGCATAACATGGTTAGAGGTGACATGCACAGGGTCAGCATCCAAATATTGTTAGTGGTAGCATGCACAGTGTCTGCATGCATGAGCACACCATGGAAAATTCACTTGAATCCAACAAATGCTGTAAGAAACAGGTGTGCTTATGCATGCTGACGCTGCATGCTGCTGCTAACCATATTTGCATTCTGACCCTGTGCATATAATAATAATAATAATAATATTGCACTTGATAAAGCGCCCTCAGAGAACTTAATCTCTTTCTAGGCGCTTTACATTTGCTGCAAAGTGATACGCAATAGAATAGAATCAACTCTAACCATGTTATGCTTGTTGTCATAGAGCATGCTACCACTTATCGTTCGACCATAAAAAATAATTATGTACTAGCTGATTTTGACAGCCTTTTTGGTATAGCAACAGAAGAGCCTTTATGACTATCACCACTGCTTGCCGCGGCAATAAAGGATCACCCACGGCTGGATTCGAACCCACGCTCTTTGGACCGAGGTCGTGACAAGCAACTGCCTTGCCTAGTGTGCCATCACGACTCACCATGCTTCCTTATCAGCATATGTGAATTGCCTAGAAAGAGATGAAGTTCTGGGGGGGCACTATACAAATATATAAATGTCATTCTTTTTAGTATTATTATTAGCTGTTACATCTGTGCAAGGAAAGAGAATTTGCACCCTCTTGTTCTTTGTTATCGGCAGACACTGGTGGCTGTAGTTGACTGTAGCTAATAGTATGCAGAATTGGTTTGGCTTAGCGTCACGGTGCATTGGCAAATGGCAGGCCACTATATTTTTTGTTGTTGAAACTCCTATTTGCTGCTGCTGGAAGAAGATTTCAGCTTGCCCGATCGTATGCAGAATGTACTTTTGTGGCACCCACCAGAAAGCGTGAGCAATCAGCCTGCTTAGGGGGGGGGGCTGCTTCTACAGCCTGCTTAGAGGGGGCTGATGTTGTTGGTGGTGGCTGTAGTTTTGATCAAGCTGCACAGGTGCACAAACTGCAAGCTGCCTCCGTGGAAATATATTATGTGGCTAGGCAACCGTGTCGCTGCATATTGATTTCAACTTCTTTTGTCAGTATGCACGATTTATGACTATTCCCAAAAGTGGTCAGTCTCTGAGAACTGTGGCAGAAACCAATCTTTTTCAAGTGGGTCGATACGGTCTGAGCTCCGTGTTTGATAAGTAATGCGTTTGTGTCTTTTCTTGTGGAACGATGCTTTTGTTCACCACTGCTTCTGCTGATGCATCAGGGGCAGCAGCAGTTGATCTAGTCTTGCACCAGGTTGTCATCGAAGCAACCCCAATTGGAATTATTCGAAATTAAAATTTTGAAAATACCGAGTGGCCGATGGTCATCTGCAGTTGGACTGGGAGTAGAACATTTTTTGCGACGAACAAGAGAGGTCCAGCTACCAGCGGTTTTTCTGCCAGTGCCTGCCGCTGGCAGAACCTTTCCTAATCTCTCAAGGCTCGCGCAGGCTCTCGGGACAATCACAGCCTTGGCTGTGATTGTCCACTTGAACGGTAGCAATTAAGCTGATAGCAGTGCTCAGGCCGAATTCTACTCGAATGCTTGTGAATGTGGTTAATTGCAGTGGCTAGCTGAGCTGCTGTGGCGAATTATCGAATTATTGCTGCGAGCAGTGGCAGCCTTCAATGCTGCACAGCATGTCTGCTGCTGTCGTATGTAATTCGGAGTAAGCTAGTGGCAGGAAAATCTTGTGGCGTAGTTTAGTAGTGGTGGCGACAGAATCCAGCCAACCTGGTTTGGCCCTAGGTAAAGTCCTGGGCTCGAGCCCTGCAGCATGTGTTAAGAGCCTGAATAGACATTAAGTTATCTTGGGCTCTTTGCAAACGAACTTTTGTTCTTTACACTCGCCGTGGACATAGCCACGGCACCCTTTCTTGCAAAACTTTACGGCAGGCTGTGGTGATATCGCTCAAGGGCTTTTCGGACTTTGTGCTGGTCATCTTCGGCTTCTGCTCCTCTCTCTAGGACTGGCTGATCGTGTTGCCTACTATCAGGATGCGCTGATCCAGTGGATTTGCAAAGCCTATCAGGCAGCCAGGCAGCTGAGGGTGTGACTGAGTGAGACTCAAAGGAATCACAGGATGCAGGCTAGTTTAGGCTGGTAGATTTGGTGCAAGCAGCCGTGGTGATGCATATGTGTGTGTGTGCGCGTGCGCGTGTGCTATACTAAACATATACTCTGACAACAGGTGGCTTCCTCTTCGGTGAGCTATAATAGTAATAATACCAATATATTTGTATAGCACCACCTGAGAGTGGACACTCACTTTAGCACACATATTCTATACTCGGAAAGGTATGCCTGTCCTTTGCTAGTGCGAGAGCAAAGGCCCTCTGAACATTATACGTTATCTTCTCTTTCTGGACACTGACGTGAGTCTTTTGGCCTATATGTACAGACAGCTCAAAAAATCGTTGCTCATTCCCTGACAGTGCTAAACGACGCTGGCAGGAAGGGGGTTGGCTTGCTGTGGCACGAGATTTAAAACTGACCCAAGCCATGTCATGCTTGCTGTGCGTAATAATGATAATATTAATAATAATAATAATAATAATAATAATAATGCACTCGATAAAGCACCCTCAGAGAACTCAGTCTCTTTCTAGGCGCTTTACATTTGCTGCAAAGGGGAATGCAATTGAATGGTGAGTAATATCATGCTTCATAAACAAACAAAATGAATAACATGGTTAGGGGTGACATGCACAGAGTCAGCATGTAAATGTGGTTAGTGGCAGCATGCACAGTGTCAGCAAGCATAAGCACATGAAGGACGAATCACAGGGACCCAGTAAATGCTGTCTTAAATAGGTGTGTTTTTAAGTTTATCTTGCTCTCTACCATATTGGGCCACCTACCTATTTGCCCTCCGGACTATGCCGTGCTCACCTGCCCTGCTGTCTGGTGTGGCATTAGCAGAGGCCACCCACAACGACTCGATGCCTTGCCTGTGATAGCCGACAGCTTGTCGACTACTGTGGCTGAACACGAAAATAGCCTCTTTGTTTGCAATGCAAGTGCATGTTTGGCAAACTGGTGGCTGGCTGGCCCTAAGCTGCCCCACTGCCGCTGGACAGCTGCAGTGTCCGGTACCTGGCCTTGAGATAAGCAGTAGCCATCGATGGATATAGCTGCAATGGCAGCCAGCTAGAAGGCTGTGACTGGCTTCTTTGTGCTGCTGCCTAAGCAGTCGGATTCTATTTAAAAAAAAAACAGCTCACGACGATTGTTAGTGTGCTAGCAATCAATTTGACAAGGATGCACTGCCTAATGACGATGGTTTCGATTGATTACTGTCATGCAGCAATCTGAGTGTCACGTCTCAGTCAAGAAAGCGATCATTGGCTAGTGTAAGGGCTTGCTTAGATGAGGACATTGCAGCCTGGTGGCTGATAGGTGCATTTGTGACATTCCCTGTAGACTCCTCTGACTCACGATTATGGGGATACCCAGTAGTAGGGGTATACCCACCTTGTGAGGCAATTGTGCTGGACTGCTCATTTTCTCCATTGCAACATTTTGAGAACCTCCAAACCCTGAAAGAATAAGAAGCCGAACAAGTTGCAAGAGGCTAGAGAAGTCAGATCATACATCAGTCACTTAAATAGTAATAATAAAGTTGTTATGAGTCAATTGCATAATTCCTCAAGAAAACCAAATCTCTCGATGGGCATTTTGCAAATTGTGGAAGAGAAATTTGACAATAGATCCTTGATCGTCGCTCTAGTGAGCTGCCTGTTAGCTCACCCAATGACAGCGACACCTGCTGTTTGCAGCTGGAGAAGATGCACCAAGCACACATCTGAATATTTTCTTCTAGATGTTTCAATGTTTGGTCGTCAAATACAGCTGTATGGCAACATTAGGCTGTCTCATCTGTGATGTGTTGTGTCGTATATTTATTCTGAGTACACTGGTAGAAACTTTTCAGTCAAGCAGTTCTTACAACCTGCGTGAGATGGCAAGCTTTGCATCCACGAATTAGTCTGCATGAGCCTAAGCTGAAGAATGAAACGTCAAAATCGGTAGCAATGAGGCAGGAAGGATCTGCCCCGAAACAGGCTAAGACCGTAATCACCAGGAAAAAAAAGAAAAAATCCTACCTGATTAAACAGCCTCTTTTTGTATAGCGACAGAAGAGCCTTTACGGCTATCACCACAGCTTGTAGTGGCGATAAAGAATCGCCCACCGCAGGAATCGAACCCACGACCTCGGGACCGAGGTCGTGAAAGCAACCGCCTTACCTAGCATGCCATCACGGCTCACCAAAGAGCAGATGCATGAAGTCACCTAGCATAACCCCATGCGACCGTGTCGATGCAGCTCTCTCTCCTCTTTCTTCTCGGACACCCGTTTTCGATAATGCGGGAGTGCCACTCATACGTTAATACTAACATATTAATAAGAGTAATAATACGTTTGATATAGCGCCCTCGGAGAACTAAATCTCTCTCTGGGCACTTTACATTTGCTGCAAAGAAAGCACGATTGAATGGTAGGTTAGTAGTAGCATGCTCACTGCACAACAAGAATAACATGATTAGGGTTGACATGCAGGTCAGCATCTAAGTATGGTTAGTGGCAGCATCCTCATTGTCTGCTAGCATAAGCACGTAAAAGACGAATCACAGGGACCCACTGAATGAATAGATGAATAGATGCATTTCTATAGTTTCTTTTTAAATGTGGACAGGTCAGGAGATGCCGTGACGCAGATCGGTACGTTGTTACCTTAGATTTCTTAGTACCCACCTACTGATCGGACAAGCGATTTCTTGCAATACATTTAGAAACGCGCGGTTAGTGCAGTTGCAGCTTGAGCCAGCTGTGTTAGGGATGGTGGATGCTCCCTGTTGGCGGTGGGCGGGCTGCATGCCGTGTGGACCCAAGCCTTGTCTACAGAGAGAACAGGCCAAGCAAAGAAGTGCTGCTTTTTAGCTACCTCTGCTGAGAACTCAGGATGTGAGTTTCTTAGGGAGCATATAGAGGAGATAACAGATGGGGTGTAGCATCAGTTGCAGCCTGATATTTAGCAAGCTTGCAACTGGTAGTCTGGGCTATGCACGATGCAGCTGAAGCAAGCCGTGAGTCAAGCACGGCTCGTGCTAAATTCACCGAGATTAGGCCTTTGACATCCCGATCGGCATCTCGGTGCTGCAGAGAGGCACCGAAGGCTCTGCACTAATGTCTCTGGCACCGATGTTGAGGTCGAAAGAAGAGCTATTTTTGTAAATGCAGTCGAGAATAATCCGGCTCAGCATGCTGCATCATGGGGAGCGGACAGCACTGCTTTCCCTCGTGCCAATAACAGCATCCGACTCGGTTGTTGACCATGAGACTGCAAGAATAAAATGCGTTACAGATCCTAGCATCGCTCTTGTTTCGCATCAAAAGCCCAAGAAATCAACCTGTTATTATTTGGAAAACTCATCGGGTGAGCCAAACCAGGCTGTGTATGCATTGATTGTCTGCTGATTCTCGGTAAACTTTAAAGCCAAATATTTGTGTCTGCAGAGTAGTGCGATTGGTGTTGGACGATGTACCCCCTGGGGAAAATGTATTGTTATAACGTTTTATGAGGCAATTTCTAATGGATTGTGGATTGTCTAATGGATTGTGTTCACCCTAAGGGGTGTGATTACCTTAGGGGATGTCTCCGCCATAAGGGCATGTGCCTGCTAAAGGAGGTTGCAACACAGTAGGCCCCTTCACTTCACGCTTGGTGTCGTAATATTAGCTAGCTGGCAGTGTGTGCCGGATGCTATACGTTAGGCATAGCTCTCTCTCTCTCTCTCTCTCTCTCTCTCTCTCTCTCTCTCTCTCTCTCTCTCTCTCTCTCTCTCTCTCTCTCTCTCTCTCTCTTCCCCATCTCATTGTTTACACGTACTTAAACCCATGCTTTCACCTTCGGGTCAGCTCACAGCTTGTGACAAGCAGCGATGGGTGCTGCAGTGGCACTGCCGGTCGTGTTGTTTGCATAATCATTTTTTCTTTTATATGGAAGTCGTCAGAGCTTCCGATCTCATTTCTCACATATTTGTCTTATGAAAGGTACCCTAAACAAATCTCATTGTCGGACAAGTTGTATACATGTTTTCTTAGCATTCCCCCTAAGCGTTAGCTAGTTTAACAACCTGATTTATGTAGTAGAAGAGCCTTTGCAGCTATCTAGGCCACTGGCAGTGGGTAATCCTTTATTGCCCACTACCGGACTCGAACCCACCACCTGAATCGTGAAGTGCAAGCGCCTTAGACTTGGGCCAAGATGGCAGTCTTCAACTTGTGCCATCGTCGAACACCGTGTGCTTGTGGCCGGTTTTGCATTGGCGACAGCTGCATTGGTGCGGAGATCAGTGCCTCCTACTGAGTGGGTTTCTTGAGCCACTCAAGTGCAGACAGCAGTCGTTTAAGAGGCGATGCTCATACTTTGGCCGTGCGCGCCATCGCCATTCTCGCATCTCCCCATTCTTGCAATTCTTGCTATTGACACGGCCAAAGCAACGCCTGCAGCGATCGCAGCTTTGCTGTTGCTCTGCTGCGATCGCTGCCCCTCCCCCTTCACATCCCTAGCTACTGCGCCGAGTCAAGCAGCACGAGCTGGTTTGGTCCAGTGGTTAAGGTGCTCGCGGCGACCAAGGCCTGGCTGAGGTCGTCGGCTCGAGCCCTGAGCAGGGCGCGCACATTTGCTGCAGCGTTCGGCGGCGGTAGCCGATTACCGATTGTCTCCATTCGCAGGCTCGATCGGCTGTTCATTCTGCTGGAGACCGGCTCGACGCCGGTCATCCGTAAGTCGGCTGCGCAGCAGCTGGGCGAGGTGCAGCGTCTTCATCCGCACGAGCTGCACACGCTCCTCGGCAAGGTATGTCGGCCCGATGGCCGAGCTGCAAGCAGCCGTGGCCAAAGCCCCGGTAGCTGTGGTGACTACAGCTCTGAGCCCCTTGCTTCTTTCGCCACTTCATTTTTGCATTCTCTTGATCGGCGTGGATTTACCGTTGCTCGACGTCTCGCCTTGGTGTGCGATGCACTTGCATGTGAGCGCGTCCTAAGCGATCGAACGACTGAGCAACGACCGTTACCGGCCATGGTGGTGCTGTTCGATAACCATTGCAGCGTCAGCAGCAGCGGAGAGACCTGGGCTTAGGTTTTAGGACGCCGCCGCTGCAGTCAGCTGCACGCGCTGTTGCTTCGAAGATGGCACCGCTGCTGCTTTCCGTGCTTCTTGCATGAGCTGAAGACCAACAAAACGTGTTGGCCTCGGCTCGTGCGTTTCGTTGCATACTCTCGAGCCTGAGCGCTGTTCCTGTGTGTGGGGGGGAGGGTTTGTTTCTTCTCTTCGTTACCTTTTTGTTTCATAGGTTCTGAAGTACTTGCGGCATTCGTCGTGGGACACGCGAATAGCTGCCGGTCAGGCAATCGAAGCCATCCTTCGCAACGTGCCCGACTGGCAGCCATCGCCTCCTGCTGCTGCTGCTGCTGCTGCTGCTGCTGGGGACGCTGCTGCCACTCCTGCAGCTGCCGGTGAGGCATCTAGCTTTGCACGCCAGCCTGGCATAAGAAGGTGGGCTGGTTCGGAATGTCTATCGGCAGCGCTGCTCTGTGACTGTACTTTACCAGCTTTTCCACTCGTATGCTTTAAAGACCGTTTGGCAACCGAGACTTTTGCTCAGTAGCTACTACTACTACTGTAGCCTGTGGAGTATTGCTCACTCCCAACAACTCTCAACGACATCTACATTCTCCTGCTGCCGACCGTGGTGCATCCTTTCCAGCCGTTCTGAGCTGCTGCTTCAATGATGCATCTCCCTACCTTGACCGCCCTCGTGACTTAGCCAAGCTTCTCACTAGCAAGTCTCACGCTGAGGCCAGCTTGCTAAAGCACAATAGAAGATGATCGGGCCTCCGGTTATGCTCTGCTTCTCGTTTTGTCTTTGTCGCGGAAGACCGAGTCTGTTGGCTACCATATGCATACCGGCAGCTGCCTAGGCTTTTAGTGCGCTATAGGAAACTCTCCTGCGTAACGTGTCCACTTAGTCTTTGAGGCTTTGTGGAGTTACATACGGAGATGCATTACATTGCATTGTATGAACTGACGTAGCCACCCGGCCCCTGTGGACGTGGACGCGTTGCACCTGACGTTTTGAGGATCCGCTGCGACCCGCTGCTTGCGGCGCTGTAGCTGCGTGCGTGCTTCGACGATCTCCAATCACCGTTTCCCAGAGCTCAGCTTGGACGCCGTACTAGCTCGCATGCCGCGCGACTTCACCGTCGTCGATCGCTTGGACATCGATTCGGTTCTCGCCAAAGGAGCGTCGCTGCTGGCAGCCAAGGTCGACAAGTATGAGCACGGCGACGAAGTGCCGGGTACGGGTCGTGGCTCGCTCTCCTTTCTCTTTGTCTCAGCATGAGCGCTCGGCAGCATTCATTCGCTGGCTTGAGCCGGCCCTGGTGCCGCGCCACTGGCAGCGGCGCTGCTTTGCTTGCACGCCCTAGCTAGCTAGCTAGCTAGCTAGCTAGCGAGCGAGCTAGCCAGCGCGTCCGTGGCTTTCTCAGCCTGCTCCTGTCGCCTGTCTCAGCCTCGCTTTAACACCGGAGCATAGGACGGGCAAGAAGGGAGCAGGGCTGTTTCCAATGGGGCGCGATAATGAGGATCTGAGGCTGAAGAGGCTCGGCCACTTTCCGCTAGCGCCAGCTCCCCAGAGACGCCGACTGCCACGCATGAAAGTGGAGAAGTGGAGAATGACTCGTTCTCGACGGGAGGAAAAACAAACTCTTTAGGAGCACGACGAGGCAGGCGCCTGCAATGGCGGCTGTCGTGGCATCTTGCCGCATTCTTTGCTGGGCCAGAATTGCCCGGCAACTGAGATTGCATTGGGCCTGTAGGTTCAGCAAAAGAGCGTTTGAGCTGGTTCGTGCCGGGAATGACCGTGAGAACGTGAGTGCAATATTGCTGGCACGGCTGAGTCTGTATGTCTACGTATGCAAAATGTAGAGGCCTTGGTCCATTTGCTAACCCTCGTGAGAACTAGGCCGTGGGTCTTAACCCCAGGGGTCAGGTGCTCGCTCTTCACGACCCAGGTCGTGGGTGCGAGTCCTGCGGTTGGGCATCCCTTAATGCCCACTGCAAGCGGTGGTGATAGTCGCTACTTTTCTACCACTATATAGATGAGGCTGTTGAACCAGCTAACCTTATGCTTAACCCTTTAAAGATATGTGCAATTGTAATTGGCATGCTCGTTTCTTTAGATTATCTGCTGGACATAGGGCCCTAATCCTATGCTACATGATAATAATAATAATAATAATAATAATACATTTATATAGCACCCTCAGAGAGCTTAGTTTTTTCTATGCACTTTACATACGCTACAAAGGAAGCATAACTGTCGACATATTTAATTTTGCATGATTATTTGTCCGTGCCATAAACGAAGTCACTGTTGATTCGATAGCCTAAGCTGAACGATCGCAAGAAAGCTTGTGAATATAAATGCGAATGGAAAACGTGCTCTCCTATTTAAGAATAGAATTTCATCTGAAGAGTACTAAAAGTGAAAACTAGAAAAAGTCAGAAATTATCAGCAGCAAATATTTTTGCATTGGTTATGTTCAACAAACCGCGTGGTTATGAAAGTTGAGTTTAAATTCGTTTGATTATATTATTGGTAAAACTTTTAGGAATTTCGGTATTGTTCATCCTGTAAAGATTTTGCTACATTAGAAAAAAGTGCAAGTCTTTTCGATCGCTGGGAAGGAAAAGGAGGGACGTAGGGTGCCAAGCAAGAGCAGCAGAGCTCAGCCTGTGATTCTAGGCGGCTTTTGAAGCGCGCGCAATAGAGCCATAGGCTCATGGAAATGCTGCACTGCCGTGTTTCCGGGCTGCAGCCAACCTGGTACTGGCCTGCTGTCGGGCTCAGCCGTGCAACAGTCAGCTTGGGGCCTAACTTTCTGTTCATATTTTAGTGAGCAATAGTGCAATCCTGGTATGCCTGTGGATGAAAGATTCGGTCATTCATAAGGCTTGCCTGCGGTTGTTTGTCACTCCTGGCCAATTACGTGCTTGCATAGGTCGGTAGATATATTAATATTAATTGCACATTAGTCGTCCTTTCTAAAGTTGTTGATGCTGAAATTGTTCATGTTGTCACTAATCAACTGACCCGATTCCTTTCCAGCATGTATATGTATTTTGTGCCTAGAAGGAGATTTGGTTCTCTTAGGGTTCTCTATAAATGTATTATTATCGATATTGGTTTATTGTTATAATCACAGATCAAAAACGGGTCAGCTCTTTGCTTATGCAACTTTGGTCATGATTCGAGGAACTGTTGGGTAACTGGTAAATGGTCTGTGTGGCATGTCTTTATCCAGGCCTTTTGTTCAGAAGTCGTACTGTGAATCTGTTGAGGCAACTGGAGGAGAGGCATTGCTGTGTCACTCTCGTGGAAGGGATGTAGCATTCTTTTGTGAGATAATCTCGCGAGATACCTCGAAAAACTCAATCGAGCTGCTGATTGTATATATTGTAGTGTGCATGCAGGTGCAGGGCTCTCTGCAAATCCATTTTCTTCTTAATTTTTTTTATTGCCTAGCTCGCACTTTGCCATCTTTGGTGATTAGGCTTGTGTTGTTGTCTGATTCAACTGGCTTCCGACTAGGATCTCACCGATTCGAAGAGGAAGTAGGATTCAGTTTTAACCTTCTAACAACCCTTCCCCCAAAGCTGTGGTCTTCTTTCGTGTAGCACCTTAGGTGCAGTATTATTGCAGCCTTGTTCTTTTATCAATTTGAATGTTGCTTTTTAAATTCATATTAATGAGAAAGAATGGTTAGCGCATGTTGTTTCTATTTTTATTTTATAAAGGACTTAGTGACAAGGAAAGAATATCACTGCAAAAGCAGCGGCTTAATGAGCACCTCGGCCTCGACCGTGTTGCATCGTTGGTTATGCGAGGAGAAAGTCTGTATAGCGATGAAGACTTCATAGTGACCGGTAGAGATGTGCTGCAGCCACAGGCGGCTGTGTGTGTAAGTAAGCTGTTAGCTTATAAGTTAACTTGTAAGTAAAATGTTAGTACACTGTTAGTTTTGTTGTTTAGTCGATCGTCGTCTGTGCTATTTTAGCTTAGCCGATTTTGCGTATGGTTCAGGCAGCCTTATTTAATTATTTAGCTAAGGCTGCCTGCCCGTTAAGTCTTGTCCAGTCTGTGATCTCTAGGCTCTGCATTCGCTGCTGCACGGGCTGAAGTGTGGCACCGTCCTCGCGATCGTTGCTGGAGGAGAGGAGGGCAAGTGAAAGCTGCTGTATTAAAAGAGCGATTGTTCTGTCCCTAACCTGTTTGTTTTATGGTTCGGCCACAGGTCAGCTGCTCACATACTCGTACGATTGTGCGTCAGAAGGTGCTCTGTAAGCCGCTATGTGCACACGCAAAAATGATGATGGGTGCTGCCTGATTGACCTCTTTTATTGATCTACTCCTAGTGCTAAGTCTCTCTCAGTGCTATCAGCCTGTGGTCTTTGCGGACACCTGAAACTTCACGGTACTTTGCCGTCCGTGGCTATGTGTTGGCTCGTCAGCCCACGCTTCCAGCCTGATACCACTCATCTCCCTCATAATTGCAACCAAGTAGTAGCATTATGTGTAGTGCTTACGTTGTGGCAAACACTTCTGTGCTACTCTGCTGTTACAAATACTGCTATCACGAACAGTGCAAATCATGTTGTGTCCAGAGATAAGTTGCTTAATGCAATAATCTTTTGTGTCTGCCTTATGGCAGCCCTGCTCCTCCAGGCACCAAGTAGCAGCCTACCTTGTAGTGCCATCCTAGCTCGGCCACAGTGCCAACAGTTACCAGTTGGTCAGTGGTCGTCGGTTAATGAACTTGGGGCCGTCGAACTGCCTTGCGGTTCACCCTGCAGGAGAGTCAACCTTGGGCATGCGAAGTCCAGACAGATGCACTCTCGATTGGCCAAGCAATGGATCGTACTACTGTTTGCACATTGATATAGCTCAGCGAGACAGCTCTCTAAGCTGTGCACGTGCCCTTGCGCCGCCCGCTTGGCGCTACTGCATCCTCTGCTCTATTGCAGCTTGGTGCATGCTTGTCTCAGCACAGCTGATCGTTCAGCAGCTTCTAGCTCTTGCGTAAGCAACGATTTTGGCTTACCGAAATCTCGGCAAGTGTTGTGTTTTTTTTTTTATTGGTCATGGTCACCGTAGGGCACGTTTGCATCCTGATGCGGACGCCCATATCCTCATTAGCCATCCTCCTCCGCTGATGTCGAAGGCGTTGCAGCAGCGACGCAGATCAACTATCGATCCCAGTCTCCGAAGGCTGCCGTGGTAGCAAGAGCGCTGTGCCTCTGCGACCGGTAGCCCCGCAGTGGGGAATGCGCTGCTGTGCGGCTGGGGTGGGGCCTGTTGGTCCCAGCCGAAGGATGGATGGAAGGACTTCGGTTTACCTCGAGTCGGCCGGCTGGCTCTCTCACCGCCTCCGCTCGGCTTAACCGCCGAGCAAAATGGCCGCCAGCTAGCGGCCTGGCCAGCTCGAGCCCCCCTGGCTTAGCCAGGCGTCGGCTTCCGTCAGCTCCGCTTGTCGCGTGCCGTTTGCGCACTATCCTAGGTGGGAGCTCGGTAGGCGGTGAGCGCATCTTCGTTCGTTCCACGTGCGTGCGTCTGTGCGGCGCGAGTTGCCGTCTGAGAGCAGAGCGAGCCGCTGCAAATGCGCCCAACCCTCCCCTTCTTTCCCGGCCTCACATCTCCGCGAGCTGGCGCACTAGGGTGGCGGTAGGTAGGTTTCATGCTGCCTTGCTCCTCTTTGCAGAAGGACGCCTCGGAGATTGTGAACGAGCAGATGAGCTGGAGTCTTGCTTCACTGCAGGCGCTCGTTGCAAAGCGCCGGGCGATGCGTCGAGTCGGTGCAGAGCAGTGCAGCTCTGGCAGGGCCGAAACTACTAGCAGCGGGTGAGAGCGCTGATCAACACTCCTAAATGCTCACCGGCGATTGTCTGCCAGGCAGGCCGTGCAGCCACTTTGCAGTCCTTTAGTGATCTTCATTATTTGTTATGTCCTTGAGCTGCTTCGAATTTGGCAAATAGTTGTTTGCAATCGCATGCCATGCCTCTACTGGATATCTGGAATCTCCTTATCTACCCACTAGGCTGGGAGAGGGGGAGAGAATTATGGTGGCCCCATCTGGGTCTGCACAAAAGGTGTAGGGAGACTTGCCTGGCGATATGCGACCGACCGTAGTTGTTATTCTGAAGATCACAGTCTTTAGTAATCGCAGTCGGTCCAACTCGTGCGGCTAACACCGGTGCATCAGGAAAGAGACGAAAGAACATGCTTAGCAGTACTCGTAGGGAGAGCGCGTACTGTCTTGGAAGGGTTGTAGTTGAGAAAGTGGTTGGGCTGTGGGTTTGCTTGGAAGAGCCCTAATGCAGTGGTAGTGCGATTTGGACTCTTGGTCAGATGGGATCCCAGTGACATCATGAAACCGGTGATATGTGTTCGAGGAAACTGACATTATCACGGCTGTTGAACTGAATTCGAATGTCATTGTCACATGCCGACATCATTTAAAGTGAATGACTGCCCCCCCCACTCCCCCTGTGGAGAGTAAGGGTGTGATAAGTTTCAACGTGCGTCATGCAAAACAGCTTGTTCTTGCAGAGTGAGAGCCTAACGAGCTGGTAGCTGGTGGAACTGTGGAGAGTACTGCTACTGCTATGTTGTGCTGGTGATCAGTGGGTTGCTGGATTAGGCTGAAGTGAATACACCATCATTTCGATAACAATGGCAAATCCTGTACATTTGCATCAGGGGGGAGGGAGAAATTACACCTGACACCACCAGTTACCATTGCTTCTGCTTTTGGTTTGTTCGGTAGAAGGTTTATGCTGAGTTCACGCAGAAGCCTGCTTACTGACATAAGCTGAACCGGCACACAGCTAGAAAAAGGTCTCTTACTGTTCTTGGGGGTAAGTCACGACCAAAGGCCCATTAGTCATCGACTCTCCTTACTTGTTAGCATAAATACCTGCCCCTCCTTCTATCCGTCTCACTCATATATGTGTGTGTGTGCGCGTGCGTGCGCGCGCGTGCGTGTGTGAAATCACTTACTCGTTGTCTCACTTTCTCTTCTGTTTCCCTCTCTCTGCATTGCATGCCTCCTGGTTGTGTTTGTGCAAGCATGTAAAAATGCTTTGCTTAACCACATGAATAGTAAGAAATGTGTTGTCTTTCTTTAGGTTAACTTGAACGAATGACTCGTGTGGCAGAATGTATCTAATGGCTCCAAAGATCTTTTGAAATCACTTTTCAATCTTTAGTAATTTTTGCATCTAAACTGTCACACCTGACGAGACATATTAAGTCTCGTGACGATCTCTCGCTAGGCAGCACGTGGATGAATTTGCAACTGTCACTCTTGCAATACAATGGTCTTACCGGTTCTTTTCAAAACAATAGTATGTCATCGTTTGCTATCTCCTTCTCGGTGGTCGCCGTGCTTGTAGCAGCTCTCTTGCACCTAGAGCACAGCAAAATTCGAAGAGTACTTGGTAATATTACACTTATTACCTGGATCTTAGCCTAGTTGGAGGTGCTTGCTCTTCACGACTGAGGTTGTGAGTTCGAGTCGTACAGGAGAGAATTTGTTATTGCCCACTGTGAGCTGGAGTGTTAGCCGTTACGACTCTTCTTTAGCTATATAAATGAGGCTGTTGAGCCAGCTAACATTTAATTTGCTTCTTTACTGTGGCGTTACTCTTGGTTGGCTTGCTGTAGCTATTCGCGTGGGCATCTACTCTGGCTTTGTCATGCATCACTGTAGATTCAAGCTCGATGCTCCTTCCAGCTCCAGGCCGGCTGCCGGATTCCGGTCAACACTCCGATGCATCTTTGTTTAGGCTTTCGACTGATGCCGATCGGTATGGATGTGACAGATCGCCGGGAGAGCAGCCTCCATGTAAGAAGCCGAAGACGTTGAGTGTTGCTGTGGATCAGCCCGGCAATCCCGATCGAATTGTGGTTGATGAAGTTCTTGATGCCACATCGGCAGCTGCTTATGACAGCGAGGTATTTATTGTGCACCCTCCGATCAATGTTTGGTGCATTGCCTGCAGTAGTGGGCTATTCTAGCATGCTTCCTTTGCAGCAAATGTAAAGTGCCTAGAAAGAGAATAAGTTCTCTGATGACCCTAAAACGAATGTATTATTATTATTGCTGAAGTTATGTGCAACTTTGTGCTGATGGATTGGGTTGTGTTGCTCACTTGTGCCTGCAATCTACGAAATAACCCCTTCCTCCCCAGCAAAGCTTATTGGTGGTTCGGTGGTGAGGCTTAGGTTGGTGGCGCCTCATGAATCACTGTTCCATGGTTTTTTTGCTGTAATTTTTTGGTTGCCATGTTGTCAGTGATGTCTTTATTGCCATGACTCTGCTTGTCAGCAAATTAGGTGCGCACTTATTTCTCACTGTCCTTTTATCTTAGTTATTTGATAGTGGAACGCTTGATTTTGATCTACAAGGCACTTACAGTCGTTGTTGCAATGCTTTTTCGGCTGCTTTAGATGAGGTTGCAAATTGTGGTTGCTTTGAGGGCTGCGCAACTTTAACAGATTGGCCTAGTCCTGCGAAAATATGTTGTGGGCATTTCCGGCTGTGAGCGATTGCTTATAATTTGTTGTTTTCGTCCTTAGAGTGAGACATGGCCTTTTGAAAATGTTTGTGGGGCTCTTTTTAACGACCTATTCCATGCGAACTGGGAAGTGAGGCATGGTGCAGCCACCGGTCTACGTGAGGTCTTCAAAGCACACGGTAAAACCGCCGGCTGGGTTGGTGGTGCAACTTCGGCAGAGGTGAGATCATTAATAGCTCGATGAACTTGAAGGATTCTGCATTGTTGCTGACTTACAGGCATGAATAGATCCACGACAAGCTGTGTAATTATATAGGCAATGCAGTAGCTATACACCATGCTCTAATGTTTTGGTCTATACTGTATAGTGCCGCTATGCATGCCGTTTTTGGCTGCAGTGATCCATTTTTGTCATCAAATCAGGTCAGATACTGATAATAAGCTAATTAGCTACACATTCATGCTGCCATGTGCCCTCCTCTCATTGGCTGTAAGTCGTCTAATAATGTTTATCCATTTAGGCTATGAATCTTGAGTTATTCTCATTTTCCACTGTTTATGCGGCTTGCTTTGTTTGCACCATACGCGGCTTTTTTTCTTGCTGTGTGCGAGGCATCGTATCTTTCTCATCATACCCTACGTGTGATAACTTTTCACTGTGACTCTTCACTTCCTGTGTTACACAGGCCTTCGAGCTGTAAGATGCACACACACACATGCTCTCAATCACACCCGCACAAACACATTTGCAGACGATCTGTCTAGGTATGTGTTTCACTCACTCTGTCTCGGTCTCTCTCTCTCTCTCTCTCTCTCTCTCTCTCTCTCTCTCTCTCTCTCTCTCTCTCTCTCTCTCTCTCTCTCTCTCTCTCTCTCCCCCTGTCTCTCTCACTCCCTTTCTCTGTCTCGGTTTGACCCCTGTCGTACAGAGCCCCTCTGCAAGCATCAAGGCAGGCCATCGACAATGCAATTGAAACAAAGAGCAATACATCGGCCAGACACTTAGGATCTTAAGATGCTTTGCCGTTGTGTTGTCACTGCTATCACTATTGTCTTGCTATAGGTCGATTTGGAGTACCTCTCAGATTCCAGTCTGGTATTTCATGCGCATGGATCTCTCAGCAGGTGGCTGCTAGTAACCTGCATATTATTTATGATCATGCATACCTATTATCGCTTCGTTATCATATTTCAAATGCATTCTTAGATGTTTTTGCTGTTGCTAAGATCTGTGAAATATGCATTAACAAAAGAAAAGCGCCCGGAGCCGACGGGTAGGGGGCCGGGTTGCGAGCTTAGACACCACTCGTTTGGCAGAAGCTTCGAGCTGAGTACCAGCTCGTGTGGTATTCCTAGCATTGTCTCGAACTGCTCAACTCGTTCTCCCTCGAGCGTTACTGTGAATCTCTCTGGAGTGGTCATCAGGCCTGCTATAACTTTCGGTGGCTCAAAGTAATGCTCCTCTTTGGAATCCTTGCTCAGTGTGCAATAAACCCTTATTAGTAATCGACCTTATTTAATAATAATAATAATAATTCACTTGATAAAGCGCCCTCGGAGAACTTAATCTCTCTCTAGGCACATATTTCTGAGAAACGGTCTCAATCTGCTCGCCTTAACTAAAATTAGGCTAAACTTGGTAAACTGCCGATAATTAAGATGCAAACCAGACTAGTTTCTCCTTTTTTCATGCCCCTCGATCAATCAAAAATGGAGGCAGAGTTGCTATTATTGCACGGTCGACCTTCGATTTTAAGCTGTTAGCAGCACTCTCGAAGCAGTCTTTCGAATCTACTGTCTATTGATTTCACCCGACAACTAGCTACTGACGGTGACGGTAGCCTATTGCCCCCACCCAGGTACCAAGTTCTCCTTTATCTCAGATTTCTCTGATCTCATTTCGATTCTGTGTTCAAGAAATCGATCTTTCCTCATTATGGGTGATTTCAACATTCATTTTGATAACTTATCTGACGCCTTCAGCACCGAATTTCGTGCATTGACTGACTCATTGTCTCTTGTGGCTCATATGCATGGCCCTACCCACATCTAGGGTCACACACTCGACCAGATTTTCTCATACAACTGCACTTTGTCATCACCAATTGTTACCAAATCCTACTTATCTGACCACATGCAGATCTCATTCAATCTACAGTGTGTGCCCACATCCTCCTCTAAAATAACCTGTGAATCGCGAAACCTCAAGACCTTTGACATCGATGCTGTCCGTGCGAGAATATCTGCTTCACCTCTGCTGCTCAGTCCTCCCTCCGATCTGTCATCATTGGCAGATAGCTACAACACGACTGTAGCTGACACGCTCGACGAATTTGCACCTCTGATAAAGCGCAGTGTGCGCCCCCCCCCGCCCAGATGGCCTATGGTTTACCACAGACATTAAACTAGCCAAGTCTACTAAACGAAAGCTTGAAAAAGCATACAAAAGATCCAGACTAACTGTCCATCGACAGGCATACAATGACTACTGCAGATCGTACCAATCAATCTTAGCAAAGGCCAAGTCTAGCTTCTATAAAACCATTGTTTAATCTCAGATGCACAATCCGAAACTGCTAATGTCGACGATGAACCATCTCCTTAACCGATCTCAGGTTAGCTCCTTACCAAATGATCCCTGTAATGATATAGCTAATTGCTTCTGTAGCCTCTTTGTCAAGATGATAGACAAGATCAGGGAGTCCATCCCTAAGGTGGCAGTGCCCCCCCTTGGAATCCTGTCCCTCAATGTCATGCAACACCTCAATGTCTACATTCAAGGAGGTCACTAGTGACCTCGTCCTGAAGTTCCTTTCCCAATCAAAGGAGACAACTAGTCCTTTGGACCCTATCTCCACTGTCCTGCTTCTACGGTGCATTGATGTGCTGCTGCCATGCATACCTAACATCATAAATATGTCATTAGCCTTAGGTCATGTCCCAGCACATTTCAAAAAGGCTGCAGTCAGGCCACTACTCAAGAAAGCAACACTAGACCAAAAGAACTTGAGCGACTTCCACCTAGTCTCCCTTCTACCATTTCTATTAAAGACACCGGAATGAGTCTTAGCAGACTAGCTGAACTCATATTGAAACTTCAAACCTTGCTAGTAAGTTCCACTCTGGTCTCAGAGCTAAAACTCCACAGAGTCAGCATTGCTTCGGGTGTATGCCGACCTACTTAGGAATGCAGACTAAGGTAAGAGTCTCTCTGCTTGTTGTGCTCGATCTTTCTCCAGCTTTTGATATTATCGATCACCAAGTCCTTCTTGAGCGCCTCTCATCTCGCCTGGGCATCACTGACACTGCCCATCAATGGTTCAGGTCCATGTGGGGGACTACAGAGCATTGGTGTGAATGGACAAAGGTCATCCCAGGAACCTCTGGGCTTGATCCCAGGAACCTCTGAAGTATGTGGTACCTCTGGGCTCTGTGCTTGGTCCTGTTCTTTTCATGGTTTATACTTGTCCTCTTGTCGATGTGATTGCCAAGCACAATCTAGGCTCTCTCTTCTATGCAGATGACACTCAGTTGTACCTTTGCTTTGATCCCTCCCAGCCTTCGAGCACCTCGAATTCTCTCAATGCCCTTGCTGCATGTATTGATGACATCGGCACATGGGTGGCAGCAAACTTTCGTAAATTGAATGATAATAAAACCAGCTTACTAGTTATATGCAAACCAAGTGTGATTCAACAATTGGAAAGGTTAGCGCTCAAAATCGGCTCTGTCGGCATTGGTCCTGTTGAATCAGCTCTAAATCTAGGTGTCATGTTCCAAAGTGACCTTTCATTAGACGACCACGTCAGCTCCACGGTCAAGCCTGCCTACTTTCAGCTACACAACATTGCTAAAATTCGGGCTTGTTTAGACAGGGATACCACGTCTAAATTGGTCCATGCATTTGGTGACATTCTATCTTGACTTCTGTAACTCCTTGCTTGCTGGCCCACCGGGGCGTGCCATTAGGCGCTTACAGCTGATGCAAAACTCTGCAGCTGGGCTTGTCTGTCATGAGCGTCACAGTTGCCACATCACACCACTTCTTGCCGACCTGCACTGGCTACCAGTCAAGCAACGCATTGACTTCAAGATTGTGTCACTCACTTGTAGGCCCACTATCAGATCTACTGCCCCACCACGCTAAGCATCGTACCACCCGATTTTTTGAATCTATTCATTTACCTATATCTCGTATAAACCTGAAGTCCTTTGGAGACCGCGCCTCTAGTTCGTGTGCTCCCAAAGCCTGGAACTCACTCCCGACTTTTGTCACGACATCTCCTGACTTGACCACATTTAAAAATAAACCAAAACGCATCTATTTATTACACATTTAGTGAGTCCCTGTCATCCGATCCCTATGTGCTTATGTGTGCTGAGCTGTGCATGATGCCACTAACCATACTTGCATGCTGCCCCTGTGTATGTCTTCCCTAACCATGTTATTGTCGTCGTTTACTGAGCATGGTGCCACTAACCATTTGATCGTGCTTCCTTTGCAGCAAATGTAAAGTGCCTAAAAAGAGATTGAGTTTTCTGAGTGCACTATATCAAATGTATTATTAGTATATAATGCGTCGCTTTATTACTTGCGAATGAAAGGTTTGCCTTCGTCTGTAGCTTGGCCTGTTCAACCAACTCTTTCTGCAAGAGGCAGCCGTTCGTTTGATGTGTGTGCTTGCGCTAGACCGCTTCGGCGACTACGTCTCGGACGAGGTAAGCTGTGCAGCTATGCTCATGTGTACTACACTTCTCTTGATGCATTTGCAGTGTGCTGCATTAGCTTGTGTTTGAAAAAGATAAATTTATCGGTCCTAAGCTTTTCTTATGATAACCAAATTGGTCAAAGTTCCAGTGTCTGCTGAAAAGATAAGACAGACCAGTGTGTTTCACCTTGTTTAATGGATCGTTCTTTGTGTTGCCAATTGCTTTTGGTATGCTAATCACTTTGTAGCATTTCTTTATAAAGACATACCATTGTTCATGATTGCCCATAGCTGCTAGCAATTTTCATAGCCACACATCTGTAATTTGCTGCTCATTGGTGTTTCTGCCTTTGCAATAAGCCTCTTATGCTTACAGGCATTGCATAATATAACACAGCATTGCATAATATAACATGTAATACAGGCATTGCATAATAATAATGCATTGGCGCAAAACTTTGTTGCTAGGCTTGTCTGCCATGAACGTCACTATTGCCTCATTACACCACTTACCACCAACCTGCACTGGCTTTCCATCAAGTAGCATATCGACTTGAAAGGTTCTGTCACTCGCTAGTCATGCCCGTTCATTCTCGTGCTTCTCGTTCTCTGCATATCAGAAACACTTTCTGATCAGTTTTCACTGGATACCGTCCGCTTTTCTGACTCGGGTCGGTCAGCTTTCCCTGTAACCAACCTCAAAACCTACGAAGACCCTGCCTTCACTTCGTCTGCTCCTCAAGCCTTGAACTCTCTTTCTTCGGTTGACACGACTTGTCCCCGGACTTGTCAGCAGCTAAAAAGAAAGCTACAACCTCACCCTGTTATTCGTGGCATGTGAGTAAGCCGCGTGAGCGGAATGCATCGGCACATAAATTCGTGCCGATGCTGCGCATGTTTTTATCGCCAACCATTCGGTGGCACGTGCTGCTTTCCCTCCGATGGGGTTCAGCGTGCCTTGCACACGATTTGCTGAGGCACGGTGTAAGACGGGGCTGCAGTCCTGCACTTCTCAATCAATCAGTCAGCAATGCCGCGATACCATACGATGTGCACCTGCCCACTTGCTCACTGCCTGTCGCTGGTGCCAGCGTCAGTAGACCGGGCAAAAGGAAGTGCTGCTAGAAGGAGAGCCGAATGCTGTTGCCGGTGCGCTCGTTCGAGCCGACCTTGACAGCTGCCACTGACAGGCCCCACGCGAGCATTGTGCCGTACGCCTGCCCGCTGATGTTCGTTTGCATCTCTCGCTTCCTTCCGGTTTGAACGTGTCGCTGCTTGTTCATTCGTTCGCTTCTCTCTCCGGCCACGCAGGTCGTCGCGCCCGTGCGCGAGACGTGCGCACAAGCCGTGGGCTTGGTCGTCCGGCTGCTGGAGGGCGCCGGCGTCACGGCAGTGCTTCGAGTGCTCCTGCAGGTGGCGCAGTGCCACCACGCCCCGTGGGAGGCTCGCCACGGCGCACTGTTGGGCGTCAAATACGTGCTCGCCACTCGCCAGGTAAGGCTCGAACAACGCCTGTCGCCAGCCGCTGCTCGGTGCAGCTGGGGGGGGCTCAGGGTTAGGCTTGGCTCTTTGGCGTCTGAGGCGGCGCGAGAGTCCTTTAGGACGTGTCGGGACAGAAGGCTGCCGCCACCCACCGTTGCGATGGAAGCGCTCGCGGCAGGCTTTGGCTGAGACCTCTGCTCGTCTGCATAGGACATGGCCGCAACCATGATGGCCGCCGTGCTGCCCACCGTGCTGCTGTCTCTGAAGGACGGCGTGGACGACGTTCGCGCCGCTGCGGCGGCCTGCCTTTTGCCGGCTGCAGAGAGCCTGCCGAATTTGTTGGCAGACCATCAGGTAACACCGGCTTGACTGTGCTTGTCTGTGCACCGACCGTGCACGCCCGGCTGCCGAGCCATTCTTCGTGGGGCCAGGCGGCAGCCTGCTGGCTTACTCGTGGCCTCAGCGTGGCAAGAGCCTTCGATGCGGCTTTCGTTGGCTGAGCAGCAGCGTAATGCCTTGCTGACGGTCGGTAAAATGGGCTATTTGGCTTGGCCCACCCCATTAGTGTGCTAGGAGGGCTCTTCCCGACGGCTGCCTCGGCTATTTCAGTCGATTCTGGACCCTTTGCCGTTGGTGAGATTACTGGCCTGTCAGTTGGCAAATTTCTTGAGCAGGTGATCGATCCTGCAGCGGTGAACTTGGTGTCTCGAAAAAAATGCCAAGCAGGATCCGTGGGAGGGGGTGGGGTGGAACAGGCAAGGGTTGGCCTTGCTTGTGAATAATGAGCCTAAATGTTTTACTGGTGTGGAGGCTGTATTCTGTAATCCTCTAGCCGACCGAGGGGCCATCTCTGCAAGTGAAAGAAAGAGTCGTTTTGCTCAGCACCTATTTCGTTCTGGATAAACCTTGGCTGTTGTGTCACAAGTCGTTCACGAGCCACATGTTCGTCGTTATCCCCTATAGCAGTGGGTACACATTTGTAAACCGCATGTCTTTCTGTTGCTCCACAGCTGTTTCAGGGGGGGTTGGTAAATGTAATTAATTCATTGTATAGCATCCTAAGAGAATTTGATCTGTATTTGCTTTAATTCTCTGTATACTGCTTCACATATGCCACGGGGCTTGAGCCCGTGACCTCGGTCAACATATTCATTCACCTTGACCTCGGTCGAGGCAAGCACCTTGACCACTAGGCCGAGTGTTATGCCGAGTTTCCCTGTAGAATCTTTGGTGATTGCTTGGCTATCTACTACCCACCCTAGCGAATGTGGGTGCAGCCGCCTGCAGTTTAAAACCGATACTAGAAGGGAGCCCTTACGCTAGCTAGCAAATCGGAGTGCAGTGTTCCTGTTTTTGTGCAGACAAGATTTGTGCCACCGATTAATCTGCGCACCAGAAGAGAGATACACGTTGCTGAGTAATGCAGCAGCAGCGAATATCCTAGGCGTTTCGGAGTCGTGCGAGAGAGTTCAGCAGCATGGGGCGTGCAGTGCCAAAGCAATACGTCGCTAGCAGGTTTCGAGCAGAAGAGGGGGCGTGGCTACTTTGTGATCGCAAAAGGCCATGCAAAAGGCCATGCTGGCGGCCAAAGCAGACTGGTGGCGCTGTAGTGGCCAAGCGAAGAATCGGCTGCTGCTGCTGCTGCTGCTGCTGCTGCTGCTGTTGCTGGACTCCAAACCACGAACCCCCTCCTCTCTTGAAAGGCGAGCACTTCTACAGCCGACCAAACGACCCAGGGGCATCACCATCGCGCTCCACGTTAGCCCACCTGCAGCCACGTGCCGCCTGTTTTGCTATGCCCCAGTCTCCAGGGGCACCAGCGCGATCCGAGCGCTGGCCACTCTGCAAGCCAGACGTGGCACGCAGAGTGTCATGGCCGAGCTTGCTCGGGCGCATGCGCATTTGCCGCACGTGCGCTTGCAGATGGCCGCCGTTATGGACAGCCTGTGGGAAGCACTGCTGGAGCTCGACGACCTCACGTCGTCCACGAACAGCGTCATGAGCCTGCTGGCGACTCTCGTCTGCTCGGGGAAGCAGCAGGCGCCCAGCAGGTACTAGTGCTGGCCGGCGGCGACCAGGCGTGCGCCAGCGGCGCACAGGCACCCGGCGCTTCGTGCTGCCTGTGCGTTTGATGAATTCGCGGAGTCCCGTCCTGTCCAGTCGACAGAGGTTCCTCACTGCTCGACTCGCGCCGGCCTCTCGCTGTGGCGCTGCTGCCATTAAGCCACTGAATCGACTTGCTCCTGTGGTTTCACGTCACGTTTTTCACGTCACGGCGTGCTGTGGACGTCCACAGCATGCTGCTACCACTCTCCGACCGGCATCGGCTCCGCGTCTAGTAGACTATCGGCTTTAAGGTCCTGTCACTCACTTTTTCGTTCTCTTCTTGCTCAGACCTGCCTCTCGGAAATAGTGTAAGCACTCGTCGAGCAGTGCTTCGTGCCACCAGCCGCACGTCTTGCTTGGGCCACTCAGTTTTGCCTCTAACCATTCACCAAATCCTTTGCTGACTGTGCCTGACTGGCATAGCGACGTTCGCTGACTTGTTACCATCTGAAAAAAGGAAGCTAAAAGCATGCCTGTTTCTTGCATATTACTCCTCACACACTATTTGCAACATCCTTTTGCATTGTCTTGTATGCACTTCCGTTCGCTGAAGAAGCACTTCACCTTCCTGTCAGTTTGCATCGGTGTGGTGTGCGTTACCTTTCCAGCTACTTATGTAAAATGCCCGAAAAGAGATTTCGTTTATTCATGCCACGCTAAGCGAGTGCGTTAGTATTATTATTGTTAATGCTCTCGTTATCGTAATCGCTAGGGTTCGGCAGTTTCCTCTTCTACCACCTCTCTCGGCTTCGGATCTGTTTGCCTGCTCGTTGCCGCGCCCTTCACACGCGCTGCTCGGCTCGCTGCTGTGCTCGTGCTTGGATTCGTGTGCAGCTGACGTAGGTGCGATGCAATCCCGGTACGGCTAGCTCACGTCTCACTGCATTTTGCTCCCGTCCCCTTTTCGTTGCCATTTGCACCCAAAAAAAAAAGGAGAGCCGGCTGCTGGGCTGCTGGCATATTCCGTGATTCTTTAGGTGGCCAAAAGCGGTGGGCGCTACACTCTTGTTTGCAGGTCACGTTTTCTGGCTGACCTTGCTCCACGCCTTTTCCCATTCCTGCGGCACAGCATAGTCTCTGTACGACGGAGCACTCTCGAGGCATTCTCTGCCTTGCTCAGCTGTCAGGTACACGTGCGGCTGCAGCTGCTGCTGCTTCAGATGCACAGAGCAGTAGAACGTATATGTAACAAGTGAGCTGTGGCAGCCTTGCAGAACTGCAGTGATGCTGCTCGTTAACTGCTGTGCAGCATGCGCGAAGCTGCACCTTGCTTGGCTGTGGCTGCTGAGAGTGCTGTGGGTGCACTTGTCGCCCGGGCACCGGGCCAGCTGTCTAGTGTGTTTTTGCCTTTCCCATGCTACGCAAGCGTCCAATCCGTGATCCCCGGTATTCAATTTCGTTTAGCAGCGAGCAGCTCGGGATCTGGAAAGGATAGCCTCGAGTCTACTTTTGCCCCACGCCCATTGTAGCCCTGTAATTGAACCGTCCCGTTGGTCGGTATGCCGATGATCTGGGCTGATACGATCGTCGGCCGTTTGCCAGCAACGTTCGAACGACTTTTGCCGAGAGCTGCCCCTGTTATTGGTTTTGCTGCTTTCGGGGGCATGTGGCAATCCGAACTAGCTATAGCAGGTCTCGGGTGATGGGTCCTAGTGGCTGGTGGTCTTAGTTAACTGATTGAATCAGTGCAGCGAAAACAGACATGTAGCTCAACCCCCCCCCTCCAACCGCTCGGTGGCTGTGAGAGACCTGCTGGTCGGGCCGGTAGTGCAAGTGAGCGTTCACTTGGCCCAGCTGCTGCGGATGCACAGCAGTGCTGCTGCTCCTCCTCCTCCTCGATGCTCCTGCGCAGCTTCCGGCTGAGAAGCAGGATCACTTCCAGCCCCTGGCGCCTCGATGGCTCTTGCTTCCTCGGTCGTGGCCATCTGATGGACATTCTTATCCCATAGTTTTCCTTAATCCCATATCGCAGTAGTTAGAGGCGCCGCTTTTGGCGCATGACCCGATACTAGCGGACACCTGGATCCGCAATTGGGTCGCAATGTGCTGCACCTTGCCGCTGACAGGGTTGGAGCAGTATCTTTTTTGAGCTCTCTGTTTCTGCTGCCTCTGACGGGTCGCGGCAGCCGTGATGGCACAGTAGGTAAGGCGGATGCTTTCATGACCTCGGTCGTGGGTTCGATTCCTGTGGTGGGCGATCCTTTATCGCCTCTGCAAGCTGTGGTGATAGCCGTCAAGGCTCTTCTGTCGCTATACAAAACGAGGCTGTTTAAGCAGCCAGGATTTATCTATTTATTTATCGAGCACTTCGAGCCCGACCCTTGAACTCCCGATGGCCATTGACGCGCCTCAATGTCTGCATTTAAACAGGTCACTAGTGATGTAGTCCTAAAGCTCGTATCTCAATCAAAGAAGACAACAAGTCCACTGGACCCTATTCCCACTGTCCTGCTCCTACGTTGCATTGATCTGCTGCTGCCATGCATAACCAACATCATTAATATGTCATTAGCCTCAGGTCAGGTCCCAGCACCTTTCAAAAAAGCTGTAGTCAGGCCACTTCTCAAGAAAGCTACACTAGACCAAGAGAACTTAAGCAACTACCGCCCAGTCTCCCTTCTACCATTCCTATCAAAGACACTGGAACGGGTCGTGGCAGACCAGCTGAACTCGTATATCGAAACCTCACACCTTGCTAGTAAGTTCCAGTCTGGCTTTAGAGCTAATCACTCCACAGAGTCAGCATTGCTTCGGGTATACAACGACCTACTTAGGAATGCAGACATGGGCAGAGTGTCTCTTCTTGTTTTGCTCGATCTTTCGGCAGCTTTTGATACCATCGATCACAAAGTACTTCTAGAGCGCCTCTCATCTCGCCTGGGCATCACTGGCACTGCTCTGCAGTGGTTCAGGTCCTATCTCAGTGGGAGACTCCAGAGTGTTGACGTGAATGGACAAAGATCATCTGAAGTACCTCTAAAATATGGAGTACCTCAGGGCTCTATGCTAGGTCCGGTCGTTTTCACCGTTTATACCCTCCCTCTCGCTGATGTGATTGCCAAGCACAATCTAGGCTTTCACTTCTATGCGGATGACACTCAGTTGTACCTTTGCTTTTATCCCTCCCAGCCTTCGAGCACCTCAAATTCTCTCAACTCACTTGCTGCATGCATTGATGACATCCGATCATGGATGGCAGCAAATTTTCTAAAACTAAACGATGATAAAACTAACTTACTAGTTATGGGCAAACCTAGTGTTATTCAGAAATTGGAAAGGCCGACTTTCAAAATTGGCTCTGCCAGCATATCTTCAGTTGCATCAGCTCGAAATCTAGGTGTCATATTCCAAAGCGACCTCTCGTTAGACGACCATATCAGCTCCACAGTCAAATCAGCCTATTTTCAGCTTCATAACATTGCTAAAATTAGGGCTTGTTTAGATAAGGATACCACGTCCAAGTTGGTCCATGCATTCGTGACATCTCGTCTCGACTTCTGCAACTCACTGCTTACTGGCCTACCAGCATGTGCGATCAGGCGATTGCAGCTGGTGCAAAACTCTGCAGCTAGGCTTGTCTGTCGTGAGCGTCACAGTTGCCACATTACTCCACTTCTCGCCGACCTGCACTGGTTACCAGTCAAGCAACGGATTGACTTCAAGGTTTTGTCGCTCACTTTTAGGTCTCTTCATTCTATGGCTCCAGCCTATCTTTCAGATATACTACCCCCTCAGGCAAAGCATCGTACCACTCGCTTTTCGGAATCCAACAGTCTAGAAATACCTCATACAACAAACCTTAAATCCTTTGGAGACCGTGCATTTAGCTCGTATGCTCCCACAGCCTGGAACTCCCTCCCGACCTGCATCAGAACATCCCCTGACCTGACCACATTTAAAAGAAACTTAAAAACATACCTATTTAGGACAGCATTTAGTGGGTCCTTGTGATTCGTCCTCGATGTGCTTATGCGTGCTGACACTGTTCATGCTGCCACTAACCACATTTGCATGCTGACCCAGTGCATGTAACCCCTAACCATGTTATTCATTTTGTTTGTTTTTCAAGCATGATTTTACTTACTATTCTATTGCGTATCACTTTGCAGCAAATGTAAAGCGCCTAGAAAGAGATTAAGTTCTCTGAGGGCGCTTTATCAAGTGCAATATTATTATTATTATTATTATTATTGACTCCGACCCAGGGTCGTCGGTCCATGTGTGGTACCGTCAGGGGGGCCACCGAGCAGCCAAGCAAAGTGGCAAAAGAAATTTCCGCGGTATGGCCGCCGCCGAAGCTGCTGTGACTGCCACTCCTCCGTTCAGGCAACAGGAGGATTTGCTGTTGTGCCAGGCACACTAAAGTTGCCAACAGCCTGCAAAAATAGTTAATGTCAGCCCGCAAATCAATCAACACGCTTGCTGTTGGTGTTTAAACGTTTAGCCTGACGGCATCCCCTCGATTATGATTCTTTGTGACCTCCTTAATTTGCCCAGACATAGTGGCCGAAAGCACCCGTATTGGCTTCTCTGCTTCCGCATACTGATGACATACTGATTCAGCATGTTGATTTAGGCCGAACACTCTCCTCAGCCGCATGTCGATGTCGTTATAAATGTTCTATGGGGTTAAGATCCGGAGACAGGCTGGGCCACTGCATCAGCACTACACCAGATTCTTCAAAGAAACACTTTACTGACCTGGCAATGTGCTTAGTTTGGGTCGTTATCTAGGTGCCAAATATACCGATCACTAAGCAGTGTGTTTCCTTTGCAATGCAACTTCATTGACCACCTGAAGGTACTCGTGTTGGTCCATTGTACCTTCGATCTGTGCAGAGCTCCAGCACCTTGCAACCATGCAACGTCAAACCTGGTGAGCCGTGATGGCCCACGTGGGTAACGTGGTTGCCTTTCACGGCCTTTCCCGAGGTCGTGGGTTCGAATCTTTTTGTGGGCGATCCTTTATTGCCACTGCAAGCAGTGGTGATAGATAGCCTTTAAGGCTCTTCTGTCGCTACACAAAAAGAGGCTGTTAAATCATCTGGTAAAAAAGCACCGATTGTCTGCCAAATTTCGCTATAAATTGAAGCCATTCATGCCCTTGTATCTCATCTGACGTTCGGCTAATCCTTATGCTTTGTTTTCTGTTACCTAATATCATTAGCTTGCTTATGCTTGTCCATAAAACAGAATTCCAGTCGTCGGATAACCAGTGGGCATGGTAGCGGGCCTGTCGTAAGTTGTCAGCTTGTCAATAGTTGGTGAGCTGACGTTTGCACTTTTTTGTTGCAGGGCATGGTCAGCCAGGACGGGCAGCCTTGGGCCGTGCCGATCTTGCAAGATGCTCTGCGGCACATCTTTGTCCGCTGCCTTCTCGAGGACGTCGATCAGCTGCAGGCACTGGCTCTGCAGGTGAGCACCGGCCAGGGGAAAATGATGGTGGTGGCTTGCGGCTGTAAAATGTACGAGCCGAGGGCCGAGTAGGTGGCATTGCCGACGTAGCAGAGCTCGATGGCTGCTACACTGACTGGGCAGAACTGACTGGAAGAGTTTGCCTTAGCTGGGTCGAGCACAAGCTGCTTCCATTCAGATCGAACACTGTACAACTGCCCCACAATGCTCGGTAGTGTCGCGCCATCGAGCCCTGCCCTTTGTATTTTTTGCCATAGGCTTAATCAGTGAATATGTAGGCAAGACGAATGTAGACGTTGTTGGCCACGCACTAGGTAGATAGCTCGTTGTCCTGCTCGTACCAAAATGTTCTGTGCTCGATCCCACGGCAGACAGCCTTCGGTCGTGCTCAATCTTTATGTTACCGATTTCCTTGCAAACATAGCTGAAGGCCACAAATGCATTCAGCTATTTGGGGTAAAGAGCAATGCCGCAACAATAGCACTTGTGTGTGAGTGCAGTGAAGCTGAGTGTCGATAGCTTGATCGTTTGAGCACTTGCACAAAGCATCGGGGGCTGTGGGTTTATCGTTTCCTACTCAAGCCGGATTTTTCGGCACTGATCCTTACTTGCAGATGGCCTTTGATGTTCTGTATTTTCAAATTGCTCCCTGCTTGCTTCTCGCATTCAGAAGTTATATAGAAAGGATTTTAACATGACATGAGCCGAGTCGAAATTGCACCGACATCCGCTGCACTATCCGACCCCCCAACCTGTGCAGTACATTAGACGAACTGAGCTATGTATAATAGTGTGGTCCAAGTGACAACGGTCGTTGGGATAGAGCACCATCGAGGGAGGAGACAGTGCCCAAAGATGCAAGTTTATGGCAAAATAACCTATTCAAAATTTTCGATCAAGTCAGAAGTTGTTTGCTGTGGCTACACACCGTCGAAACAAGGGACATTCCATGACTCGCATGCAACTGTACTCGGTTGCATCCCAGGGTCATTATTACACTAGATTTTACTCATATCCCAGAATGTAAGGTGCTCGCTCGTCACAACCTAGATTATGGGTTCGAATCCTGCAGTGAGCGATTCTTCACAAATGCAAGTGGTGATTACAGCCATTAAATCAGCTAATATTTTTGTTATTCATCTATGGATAAGATGTCCTGTAAAATAGTAGTGCTCCAGGCTCTATAAACAGGACCAATAGAACCCTCGCTGCTGGGTACTGCAGCCTAGCAACCTGTGCATGCCAGCTTAACTCGCGATATTTATGGCATACATGCCTCTGAGCAGTTGCGATCTCATGACGGTTACGTTCGTGGTGTCCGACTGCATACTTCCATTCTCTTCAAGGTAAGGTTTAGCCTATCTCACAGGTGCGGCTTCGAATGGCAGTCCGTCTTGCTGTAGTAATGTGAAAGGATCCAAGCCGAGTTGAGTGCTCTCCCCATCCACTTCAGACCTGTGTGGTCACTGCAAGCCTTCAGAGTGGTAGCCTCAGCCGCCGATTGTGTATTGACTCGTTGGATTGCTCGAGCCAGCCCTGCCTGGAACCAGATTTCGGCTATGAAAATGTTCTCAGGAGAAGTTTAGGAAACCTAAGCTTCCTTTACGGGCTAAAGTGTTTTGGACTGTTTACTGTATTTCCCATAGATTGAGAAACTAGGTTTACATCTGCAGTTCTCTCGAGGCGGCACGTGCCTTGCAGTATTCACGGCCAGACAATCAGACTAATATATATATATATATATATATATATATATATATATATATATATATATATATATATATATATATATTTATATATATATATATATATATATATATATATATATATATATATATATATATATTCGGACTACTCAGACGGTGAATCGGGAAATTTGCCGAAATCTGTAAGCATGAAGTGAACATGCTACCCAGACGCAAGTAGCAGTATTTCTGGTTATCTGTAAGCCACAATGTCGCTATTGCATGCCCATTCCTTGGTCAAGATACTGTAGAGCCTGGACTTTTAGCTTGCTCAAATAGAGGATTGGAGCACTGCAGCACTGTGGCAGGCATCGCTATAACTACACGAAGAGACAATCTTCAGGCAGTGAGAGAGGAAGCCACCCGTCGAAGATGATGATAATAATAATAAAGAGTACATTTTAATAGTAATAATAATACTAATGCACTTAATAAAGCGCCCTCGGAGAACTCAATCTCTTTCTGGGGGCTTTGCCTTTGCTGCAAAGGGAAACGCGATTGAATGATGAGTATTATCATGCTTGATAAACAACATGAATAGCATGGTTAGGGGTGACATGCACAGGGTCAACATGCAAGTGTGGTTAGTGGCACCATGCACAGTGTCGGACGCAGAAACACATGAAGGACAAATCATAGGACCCACTAAATTCTGTCTTAAATAGGTGTTTTTAAGTTCTTTTTTAAATGTGGCCAAGTCAGGGGATGTTCTCACGCTAGTCGGGAGGGATATCCAGGCTTTGGGAGCATACGAACTAAATGCACAGACTCCAAAGGATTTGAGGTTTGCAGGAGGTATTGGTAAATTATTGGATTCCGAAAAGCGGTAGGTACGATGCTTGGCCTAGTGATGGAGTAGATCTGAGAGATAGGCTAGAGCCAAAGAATGAAGTGAGATTACTGTAGACTACTGAGTAATGAAGGGAGCTAAAAGTGAGCGACAAAACCTTGAAGTCGGTCCGTTGCTTGACTGGGAGCCGGTGCAGGTCGGCGAGCAGTAGTGTGATGTGGCAACTGCGCCGCTCACGACAGACAAGCCTAGCTTCGGAGTTTTGCACCAGCTGTAAGCGCTTGATTGCACATGCCGGTAGGCCAGCATGCAGTGAGTTACAGTAATAATAATTATACATCTGTATAGCACCCTTAGAGAACTTATAACCAAGTGCTGACAGAGAGATTCTCCATTGGCTAGTTGGCCCACAGCGGCATGTGGCTATGGATGCATCATTGCAGAAAAAGTTATCAGAGCTGGTGGAGTTTCATTGCTACCAATCAAGCAACGAAGTTGGCGGAAAAACCCGCGTTGTCACTGTGCAGGTAGCAACAGCTCTCGGCAGCGCCAGTACCTCGTACAGAAAAGCTGATTATCTGCTATCGGCTATATCGTCAATCAGACAGTTTCGAACCGACTCAGAACAGCTGGCTCCCGTCAGAGCTGTAGTAGTGTTCGCCTTGCAAGAATGGCAAACCGAGCGATCCTGGCTCGGTAAGCAAAAATGCGCTTCAGCAGGAGTGTGTGGGCTTGGTGCGGTGCACTGCGATGGCAAACTAGTGAATGATCTAACGGCTAGCTACTTTATGTTGGGGTTCACCGAATTGCCGTTCTGGTTTATCGGGTTAGTACATAGAAGAGAGTTGTGTGAGTATGTCCAAGCTTTACTGGGAGCCTGCTGTAAAGAGGTACAGGAGATAAAGAGGTAGACAGACCAACGGAGACTAGACCGACACTCTGGAGCCCAGAGCCGAGAAAAAAAGAAGCTGCTAAAGCTGGTATTCGGGCACCTGCTGGCGTAGATCGTTTGCAGAGAGTCGTCAGCCTGGTTGAGATGTCAAAGTTGGCTGCAGACCTGGGACTCTTGGGCCGATTCCAGAATTTCTAGCCACTGATCCACCGCACACTTACCTTTAGGCTGTCGGTCATGATTCTGCCGCGACGTTTCTGGAGTAAAACAAAACAACGGTGTTATTGCTTTTGCAAGTGACCAGTTGGCACGCCTACACTCGAGAGACGACGCTGAGAAGCTTTTGCAGCAGTTTGCTCTCATTATGCGCGGAGCATCTCACCCAGGAGCTCAATGGTTTTTCCGTCCAGTGATGGCAAGCCGTTCTCGCTTCTTCTCTTTCCTGAAGAGCGAGTTTGTTTGCCCCTGTGCCAGGTGAAAGGTGTTGTTCTTTTGATTGCCAACCGCACACTTCACGCGTTGGTTCATTTCGCCATGTCTCTGGCGGCAGCTCCCGGAAACGATCGCTTCTGCCCGAAGTAGACTGCAAAAAAGTTTGATGCAGCACTGCTGCTTCATTCTCCAAAATCGCGTCCACTGCCTCTCCAAGTTATCCAAGTTGGCCTTGCATTTTTTGATGGAGGCTCCTCCGCGGATGAGAGGCGACAGCATCGATCCACAATGTTACAGTTTGCCTACACTCGACGAACTCCCCCTCCCAAAAGCAATCTCGTCTGTGACAAAGTGAAAGAAAGCGAAGGCGATTTTGTTTCGATGCTAACAAAGACCTGACCGTCGTTTGCATTTTGTAGCGTACAGAGGCATTTTTGGTAGACCCTTGCTTGCGAACTTGAAATGCTGGTGATTACCAAGCTGGAAAGAAAACCGCTGACTCGCTTAGCGCCTATGAATTTTGTTCACTGCGAGAGCATCATCATTACCTTGTGCTTATGTGCGCCCGCAACTTCCTATCATGCTCGTGCACCATAGCATGCTCGCGCACGGACGAAGCAATCGCGAGCCGCTGTTCCAAGATGTAGTCGTCTGGGGCGTTGCAGACGTGGCACAAGCTTCTCGAGCACGTGGCCCGCTTCGATTCGACCCGCACCGAGGGTGAAGTGATCCTGTCGCAGGCCACTGGACCGTGGCTCAGCGCCTGGATGTGTCTGACGATGCAGTCGGCGAGGCTACCATTCGACGCTGCCGTCATCGCTGCAGTGACGCCCCTCGCAGCCAGTGCTAGCGGACGGCAGCCTGCTGCCGCCGCTGCGCCAGCACAGGTGCACACTCTCTCGCTCGTCCTCGTCGGCGCTTTTCCCTCGCTCTGCACAGCGGCGTACGGCCGTGCAGCTTCCGCGGCAGCGCATGCAGTAATCTCATTGAGTGAGACATCTCGGCCATCGCCTGCCGCGCTCGGCCGAGCACCGCTCCAGCTCTCGCATGCGGGAAGGCAGGTCACACTCGAGCTGCCGCCTCGTTCTCAGCTCGGTCTGCATTTGCATCGGGTTGCTCGTTTGTCCTTGCCGAGGCTCGGCCATTGTCGTATTGTTCAGTCACTGGCGCTTGTTCTTGCAGTGCAGTGCAGCCGCAGAGCCGTGTGCTGTTGTGCAGTTTCCGTAATTGATGGCTGGCCGCCTTTGCTGCCACTTCGTTTCTTGACTTTTTATCGATGTAAACTTGCGACTTGCAATGACTACGAGGCGCTGCTGACTCCAGCTGCCGAAGCCTGGGCGGCATGCAGTTTTTAAGAGTGTGTTCATTGTCTCTGTGCAGCTGCTTCAGTCTCGATGTGTCGTGCACTCCCACGTGGGTGTGCATGTGGTGCGGACAAGGGTGTGTGTGTGTTTGTGTGTGTGTGTGTTTGTGTGTGTGTGTGTGTGTGTGTGTGTGTGTCTGTGTGTGTGTCTGTGTGTGTGTCTGTGTGTGTGTCTGTGTGTGTGTGTGTGTGTGTGTGTGTGTGTGTGTGTGTGTGTGTGTGTGTGTGTGTGTGTGTGTGTGTGTGTGTGTGTGTGTGTGTGTGTGTGTGTGTGTGTGTGTGTGCTCGCAGGTGTGTGTGTGCTCGCAGGTGTATGTATGCATGCACGTGTGCGCGCGTGTGTGAGCAAATGTGCGAGCTGCATGGGCCGTCCGGGTCTGCAAGAGCTGATGTGCCATCACCTCTGACCCTTAATTCAATGCCGACTGCTGAAATCCTGAAAGACAAGTGGATGCCGCTCGTCTCGCTGTGGCTCGGCACGTGGCTTGCTGTCGTTGTCCACGAGCTCTTTAGGGCAGCTATCCTCCATGCATTTGTCTTGCAGAGTCCCGAGGCCACGACTCTTCCCGCTAGGATCAGCGGGTCCTCCGACGAGGCCGCCAGGCATGACAGCTTCATCGGCGGCTGCGACTTGCTCGGCAGCACCTGGGCCGAGCGCGAGCGCAAGGTCATCGTCACGAGGATGACGTGCGCAAAGTAAGCCTGAGCACAGGCGCTGCTGTCGCTGGCAGGCTTTTTTGCGTCTGCCAGCACTTTTGCGTCAAAACGTAGGCCGTCGTCCGGCTGCGCCCAGCCCCGCTGGTGCAGCGCTACAGCTGCCGGTGTGGTGCAGCAGCGGATGCAGGTGGCAGCGTCGAGCAATCGAGGCTCGATAGCTCTGCTGGCTGCGCCCGCCGAAGCCTTCGCCCATGCGGCGGCGGCGTCCACAGGGCGCACGTAGCCCTTAACCTTCTGTCGTCTGCCCTTGCTTGATGCAGCGGCAATGAGTCGTCAGCATCTCTAGCTTTGGCGGAAGAGCTTTGGCTGCCTTCACCTTTGCTAGCTAGCAGAGAGAGCATTGAAGGAGTAACTTTGCCTGCTGCAGGACTCGAACTCTCGAGCCTGGTCGTGAACGTGCGAAGTGGGGCAACGACCCAGTCAGTGTCCGTAATCCAGCGTAATCCAGCATAGCAGTCCTGGTTGTGGACTCGGTAGTGTGCCGCTGCCTGGATGCCTTGTTGCGCTTCCCCGGGTCGCTCACTCTCACATTTGGTTTATGCGTTTACAAGTGCGCTCACGTATGTTTTGCTTATTGCTTTCCTTGTCCGTGATTGGTGCCAGTGCCGTGTCAACCAAATTGAATTGCTCACTAGGTAAGGCGGTTGCTTTTCACGACATAGGTCCCGAGGTCGTGGGTTTGAGTCCTGCGGTGGGCGATCCTTTATTGCCACCGCAAGCGGCGGTGATGGCCATAAAGGCTCTTCTGTCGCTATGCAAAAGGGGCTGTTAAATCAGCTAGTATCAGGGGTAGTTTACAAACTCGCTTTTTTGCATGCCAACGTAGTTATTGTCAACACAGTAGACTTACACTGGTTACCCGCATGTAAGTCTTGCAGCTTCTACTGCCCTTGCCGGTGCATTCGCAGTGGCTGCTTCAACATCCTCCGTTATCCGTTTCTATAGCATTAGGGCAAGCTCTGGCAACTGACTTACTTGTTGAATGTCAGCATCCCTTAATGCCATCGGTTTGGTCCGGTGGCAAGCTGGCAATGGTGCCGTGGCACCGAGCAAATCCGTGCTTGTTCATTCGTCAAATCATTACTGCCTGCTATGCCAGCTCCTTTGATGTTTAAGAGGTAAATCAGTGTGCCTGATAGCATTGCCTGCTTGCATATAACTGTGTCCTAGGCAAGCATAGTGCTACTCAGATATTGGAAGGCCTACGCCTCAAAATGGGCTTGGTCACCGTATCTCTGAAGCCTCTGCATGGAATATGGGTGTGTTATCTCAAAATGACCTTTCACTAAATGTCCACATTTGGTCCCTCAGTCGAATATGCCTACTTTCAGCTACTTAACATTGGATGAATTTGGTCTTGCTTATATAACAATAATAATAATAATAGTAGTACATTTGTGTGGATAGCACCCTTAGAGAACGTAATCTCTTCTAGGCACTTTATATATGCTGTAAAGAAAGCATGATCCACTAAGGATACAATGGCTAAGTTGGGTCATGCATTTTTGATTTAATGCCCTGACTTCTGGAACTTGCTACTTGCTGGTCTACCTGCCTGTGCAGTAAGACGCTTAGAGTTCGTGCGAAACTGTGCAGCTGCACTTTGTGTATCGTTAATATCGAAACTCCCATGGTGCACTTCCTCTTGCCGACCTGCACTGCTTATCCATAAAAGGTTATGTTACTCGCTGTTAGATCTCTTCATCTCTTTCCCCTGGTCTGCGTACAGAGAATACTACTTCCTACTCTGTTTATGTCATACTAACCGCTTTTCCGACTCAAGTTGTTTAGCTGTACCTCGATCCAACCTCAAATCATTTTGAGACCGTGCCTTTAGTATGTATACTCCCAAAGCCTGAAGCTCACTACCGGCTGACGTCATGATATTCCTAAAGGCATCAAAAAGAAGCTAAAATCGCATGTGTTGCTGGGTCCATGTGAATTGTCCTTTGTGTACTTATGCATGCTGTCACTGTGCATGTTATCAAAACCTCAGTGACGTAGTGCTTCCTTTACAGCTCCTTCTCCTTGCAGCATTTGCTCTATGAGTGTTGAAATTGTGCATGTTATCTACTAACCAGATGACAAAGTTCCTTGGCTGCGAATGTAAAGAGTCGAGAGAAAGATTTGTTTTTCTTACGGATTCTATGCAAACGTTTAATTGTGGCTGCTAATATTGTTGCTGTTTTCTTTTACAGATGCCTTGGGGCGTTGTGCGCACACATCTGCGCAGCAGCTTCGTCACGTGCTACACCAGCTTCGTCACGTGCTACACCAGCTTCGTCACGTGCTACACCAGCTTCGTCACGTGCTACACCAGCTTCGTCGTGTGCTGCTGGCGTTAGTCAGGAAAGTGGCAGTTCGACAGATGACCCTGGCACCAAAGGATGCAGCGCAGCTGCGACAGCTGCTCCAGCTGACGCGTGCGCAGCTGCGTGCGTTCGCGAAAGCATCGCCCGTCTCGTGGTGTACTACCTGACAACTCGCTCAGCCGTGCAGAGGACTTCGGCAGCCCTAATCGCTCTGTACTGGGCCGAAGCAGCGAGGGTATTTGTGTGCGCCCGCTAAATCTGATTTCTGCTTGGGCAGGCGTGCGAGTATTTACCTGTGTGCGCCTGCAGCAGTGCGCGCCTGCAGCAGTGCGCGCCTGCAGCAGTGCGCGCCTGCAGCAGTGCGCGCCTGCAGCAGTGCGCGCCTGCAGCAGTGCGCGCCTGCAGCAGTGCGTGCGTCTGCAGTGCGCCTGCAGCAGTGCGTGCGCGCCTGCAGCAGTGCGCGCCTGCAGCAGTGCGCGCCTGCAGCAGTGCGCGCAGCAGCAGTGCGCGCCTGCAGCAGTGCGCGCCTGCGCAGCGCAGCAGTGCGCGCCTGCAGCGCGCCTGCGTGCCGCCTGCAGCGTGCGCGCCTGCAGCAGTGCGCGCCTGCAGCAGTGCGCGCCTGCAGCAGTGCGCGCCTGCAGCAGTGCGCGCCTGCAGCAGTGCGCGCCTGCAGCAGTGCGCGCCTGCAGCAGTGCGCGTGCAGCAGTGCGCGCCTGCAGCGGCGCAGTGCGCGCCTGCAGCGCGCCTGCAGCAGTGCGCGCCTGCAGCAGTGCGCGCCTGCAGCAGTGCGCGGCAGCAGGCGCCTGCAGCAGTGCGCGCCTGCAGCAGTGCGCGCCTGCAGCAGTGCGCCTGCGCGCGCGCCTGCGCGCCTGCAGCAGTGCGCGCCTGCAGCAGTGCGCGCCTGCAGCAGTGCGCGCCTGCAGCAGTGCGCGCCTGCAGCAGTGCGCGCCTGCGCGCCTGCAGCAGTGCGCGCGCAGCAGTGCGCCTGCAGCAGTGCGCGCCTGCAGCAGTGCGCGCCTGCAGCAGTGCGCGCCTGCAGCTGTGGGCGCCTGCGTGCGCGCCTGCAGCAGTGCGCGCCTGCAGCAGTGCGCGCCTGCAGCAGTGCGCGCCTGCAGCAGTGCGCGCGCAGCAGTGCGCGCGCAGTGCGCGCCTGCAGCAGTGCGCGCCTGCAGCAGTGCGCGCCTGCAGCAGTGCGCGCCTGCAGCAGTGCGCGCCTGCAGCAGTGCGCGCCTGCAGCAGTGCGCGCGTGCGCACCATTCACTGTTTGTCATTCATTCGCTGAGCGCTTTATTCCTGCACTTCACTTTCACGTGTCTCGTCGCAAACCTCACCTTCTGGGATGAAGGGGTCCGGTCTCTTGATGGGTGTGTACATGCGCCCGTGCATGCATGCGTGTGGCAACTGTGCTTTTGTTTGTAAGGTAGCCTTTGCTTAAGTATGTCTTTTCCGAGCTGCACATGTGCTAGCTGGAATTGCTGCCGATGAGGATAATAATAATAATAGTTATAATAATAACAATTAAAAAATATACATAGCACCCTAAAGGCAACTAGTTATCTTTCCACCGGTAAGTGCTTAACACATTCTATACAGGAAGCGTGTGTCCATTGCTACGTGATAACATGCACAATTTCTGCATGCATGAGTAAATGAATGACAATTCACAAGGACTTACCGAAGACTTGTGGAACTTGTGACTTCAGTCGGTAGTTAGTTCCAGGCGTTGGGAGCATATGAACTAAGTGCATGGTCTTCAAAGGATTTGAGGCTCGTTAGTTGCTAAGCTAAGAGACTTGAGTTCGGGTATCAGGTGAAACCGTAGGAATCCTGATCAGAAAGTACAGTATTTCGTATAGGAATAATAATAATAATAATATTGCACTTGATAAAGCGCCCTCAGAGAACTTAATCTCTTTCTAGGCGCTTTACATTTGCTGCAAAGTGATACGCAATAGAATAGTAAGTAAAATCATGCTTGAAAAACAAACAAAATGAATAACATGGTTAGGGGTTACATGCACTGGGTCAGCATGCAAATGTGGTTAGTGGCAGCATGAACAGTGTCAGCACGCATAAGCACATCGAGGACGAATCACAAGGACCCACTAAATGCTGTCCTAAATAGGTATGTTTTTAAGTTTCTTTTAAATGTGGTCAGGTCAGGGGATGTTCTGATGCAGGTCGGGAGGGAGTTCCAGGCTGTGGGAGCATACGAGCTAAATGCACGGTCTCCAAAGGATTTAGGAAGGCCAGAGCAAGAGAATGAAATGACTTAAGAACGAGTGGCGGAACCTTTAAGTCAACGAGCAGCTTGTTAGGGAGTCAATGTAGAAGTAGAAGTGTTTGCCACCATGTTTTGTTTTGTAGGGAGCCGGCCTGTGTCCCGATGCTTTCCCGCCAACGGAAATTTACGACAAGCTGCAGCTGTGCCTGCAGGAGGTCATCTTCTACGACGAAGTTGCAGCGGCCTTCGCTTCCCTGTTAGCGGAGTGCCGCGACCTGGTCGCTACCATGCGTCACGATGGCATTGCCCTCGACGAGCGCTACACTCCCGGGTAGGCTGGAGCTGGAGCACTCACCTCCAGGACTGCCCTGTCCTGCCCTGCTTGCAGGGCAGGACAGGGCCGAGCACTGGGCCTGCTCGATCCAGGAGCTGCTCACCGCGCCCCCTACTCCCCCCCATAGTATGTGTCTACCGTATGCATACTCCCTCTGCTTACTGCCGCCTCTCTAGCTGTCACACATGTTCTCTCTCCCTCCCTCCCTCCCTCCCTCCCTCCCTCTCTCTCTCTCTCTCTCTCTCTCTCTCTCCCTCTCTCTCTCCCTCCCGCTCTCTCTCCTCTGTTCGCTCAAACATTAGTATGAGCCAGACAAAGTGTGCTTGTTTTCGTTCCGTAGGAAGATTGTGTCGCTCGACGACATGCTAGCGCTCGCCTCTCGCGCTCACGAAGTCGCCATCGCCGCGACGGCAGCACCTAAGACACACAAGTCGAAGAGTGTGCGCGAGGCATTCGCCGAGCGGGCCGATCGTCTACGCAGCGGGGCAGCCAGCCTGCAGTCGGATCAGCAGGGTCTCAGCATCCGGTGAGAGAGAGAGAGAGAGAGAGCTCCAAGACGCTGCTCTGCTCCAAGACGCTGCTCGCCCGGTCAACCGGCTCAGCCCGAGTCATGTCGCGTGCACTTGGTTGATGCTGCTAGTTGAAGGTAGCATGCATCCAAACAGTCGACCCTGTGTGCGTGTGTGTGTGTGTGTGTGTGTGTGTGTGTGTGTGTGTGTGTGTGTGTGTGTGTGTGTGTTTGTGCGTGTGTTTGTGCGTGTGTTTGTGCGTGTGTGTGTGGCTGCGTGCTGGTCACTTCAGTCAACTGCTGATCGGTACTGACAAGTGCAAATTCGAATTGCATCGCGTTGGTGCAGCTCATTTACCGTGAGTGTGGCCTCGTGCCGTTGTACTTGCAGGACTCAAGTTGTAATGGCGGCAGCAGCGCTGACGCAGGGGCAGCTGCCTGCTTCACTCAATCCGGTCATACGACCTTTAATGGAAGCTATCAAAAAGGAGCCAGTGACTCACGTGCAGGTCAGTCCACTGGCAGCTGGCTCTGTGCTGTGCCCTCTGCTGGTGGCCTCTCATTTGTCGTAGATTCCGACGCCCTGGGCTCCTGTGTTTGCACTCTCAAGCCAGCCCTGCTCACGCTAGCTACGCACGACACACGAATATTGTGGGATGGGTGCGAAGTGGGCACGTAAAAACTTAAAAAAGGAAACTCGGCTACCATGCATGCATGCAACTCATGTTGGGACAGCGGAGCTATCTCATCCACAGTCGCTGGACGGTGCCGGCTAGCTGTTCCTTGTCGAGCACGATTCAATTTATTACTACCCAGTGCTGCTTGCGTTGGCCTCGTCCTGGCTGTTTGCGCGCCTCTGTGCGTTTGCGCATTTACGCGTGAGCAGCAGCAGCGCACGGGTGCGTGCACACGTACCAACGTGGTAATACCTGCACGGCATGTTGCTGTCAGCTGACCTTCGGCTGACTGCCTCCGTCGCCGTGTGCGCAGGAGCTCGCAGCCAGAAGCCTCGTTACCGTCCTGACACTGTGCTCGCAAAGAGAACCGTGCCCAAACCCCAAGATCGTGAAGAACCTGTGCGTCGCCCTGTGCGCCGACGGCTCCGTCTCGCCGCAGGTGGACAAGCCGTTGCCTGCGGCACAAGGTTCGTGCTGCAGCGTCGGCGCTCTATCGCGTGCACGTCGAACGCGGCGGCGGCGCATCCAAACTGGCTGGCGCCGCCGCGGCAGCAGGGGGCGGTCGTTTGCTGGGTGGTGGTAGGTGGGCCTCGTCCAGAACGGGGTACCGCGAGCGGCAGGAAGCCTCTGAACGATTGGCTGCAAACTTTGCAGCGTCTGACGTGGTGGCACCTGAACTGTACTGCGACGCTCGACGGGGCATCCTGTCCCTGACAGCGAGTCAGCGGGTAAGTTTTATTCGCTAATTCTCGACCTAGTTTTTCTGTTCAGTTGTATAGCATATTAGTGTCGTGAGCAGTGTGCCGATAAATAACAGTAGCAGTAAAGACGATAATGCTTTTGATTGACGTGCGTTCCTTTGCATGTACCCCCCTCCCGAGGATTGGCATCTCGTGCTCCGTTGCAGCCTCGCCTTCGTGCAGGTTCGATTGTGAGGGCCGCAAGGCATGCAATGTGCATGGGCAAGCGCGGCGAGCGACTTGAGCCCTTCTATAACGGTTGCAGTCGCATTCGTTCTGGTTGCGTCGCCTGCAGGTTGCGTCGCCTGCAGGTTGCGTCGCCTGCAGGTTGCGTCGCCTGCAGGTTGCGTCGCCTGCAGGTTGCGTCGCCTGCAGGTTGCGTCGCCTGCAGGTTGCGTCGCCTGCAGGTTGCGTCGCCTGCAGGTTGCGTCGCCTGCAGGTTGCGTCGCCTGCAGGTTGCGTCGCCTGCAGGTTGCGTCGCCTGCAGGTTGCGTCGCCTGCAGGTTGCGTCGCCTGCAGGTTGCGTCGCCTGCAGGTTGCGTCGCCTGCAGGTTGCGTCGCCTGCAGGTTGCGTCGCCTGCAGGTTGCGTCGCCTGCAGGTTGCGTCGCCTGCAGGTTGCGTCGCCTGCAGGTTGCGTCGCCTGCAGGTTGCGTCGCCTGCAGGTTGCGTCGCCTGCAGGTTGCGTCGCCTGCAGGTTGCGTCGCCTGCAGGTTGCGTCGCCTGCAGTTGCGTCGCCTGCAGGTTGCGTCGCCTGCAGGTTGCGTCGCCTGCAGGTTGCGTCGCCTGCAGGTTGCGTCGCCTGCAGGTTGCGTCGCCTGCAGGTTGCGTCGCCTGCAGGTTGCGTCGCCTGCAGGTTGCGTCGCCTGCAGGTTGCGTCTCCCTGCAGGTTGCGTCGCCTGCAGGTTGCGTCGCCTGCAGGTTGCGTCGCCTGCAGGTTGCGTCGCCTGCAGGTTGCGTCGCCTGCAGGTTGCGTCGCCTGCAGGTTGCGTCGCCTGCAGGTTGCGTCGCCTGCAGGTTGCGTCGCCTGCAGGTTGCCGCCACGTCTCAATCTGGTATAGGCAAGCAAAGTGAAAAGTATAGTGTTAGCTGATTTAACAGCCCTAGGTCTCGAAGTGATGGCTTTAGGGTTAGGACTTGAGAGTAATTGCTTGTTGAAATTGCGCAATGTCATTAGCAACTAATTGATTCCAACCAAGTGTTTCCTTTCTTGTGCAATTTCATTAGCAACTAATTGATTCCGAGTACGTATTTTCTTTCCATCATACTTAGAGTGCCCAGAAAGAGATTTAGTTCCTTAGGGCACTATGGAAACGTTGTAGTGACAACAGTGCACCACTGGATCGTAGCCCCCCCCCCACCCGTTAGGTACTTGCACTTCACGACGTAAGGTCATGGGTTCGAGTCATGCAGTAGGCAATCGTTTTGTTGCCCACTGCAAGTTGGATGATAGCCACTAATTCTCTTCTGCTGTAAAAATTGTAAATTGTGTAAAAATTGGGCTGCTTGACAGCTGACATTTATTAATTATATTTATTACATTTATTGTTTATTTTTATGTGTTGGTTTTTTATTTATTTACTTACAGGCGTGTATGATTCGTTCATTCGTTGCAATGCCGGAGGCAATTCGAGCAGTGCGATCGCCGTACGTCTCGGCCGTGTTTGTCCTTTGTCTTTCATGTCCGATCCTGCCAGGTCTGTTCGCTTTTCTTATGAGACCTACATGAAAGAGGGGGTGGGGCAAACGATTTTCCCATGAATGCGAGCTGGCTGTACGGCCAACTGCCGCTTGACTCGGTTGTGTTGATGCCTGTGCTCGGCGCTACTCGAAGCAGTAGGACTTCAGTCTATGCAGGCAGGCATCCATCGGCATCTATGGTCTACTGGCCCTCTCTTCCCAACACCGATGTCTGGAATTGTCAGATAAACACTCACTGGATGATTTTTTTCGCAGTGTCACATATGCCACTACAACCGGGCCTCGCTCAGCTGTGCGCTGAATTGCAAGGGAAAGTAACAGAAACGGTTGGCTGATTCAACGGCTTCGTTTTCTGCAGCATCAACAAATTCTTAGGGCCTATCACCCCACCTGCATGGGCAATAATGGATTGCTTGCTGTGGGACTCAAATCAACGACCTGGATAGTGAAGTAGAAGGCCCTTATGTCTGCACCAAGACACAGGAGCACTCCCATGCAAGAACAGCTCTCAATCTGCAATTTCTGCTCTTTGCTAGTTAGAGTGAGCCGATTGTTAAAGCCATGCACTACCCAATACAATAATAACAATTAAATGTATATAAGGCTTTTGTGTAACACCCTAAGAGAACCAAATCTCTAACTAGGTGCTTTACAGCTCATTGCAAGATAAGCAATATACAAGAGTTAATGGAAAGCAAGGTAGCATGCTTATAACATGCACGCCAAACCCCAAATAGAGAGACGCTCAGGGCCGCTGGTTACTAGACCGCTTGTTAGTAGCATGCACTGAATCACGCTCATAATATATGTGTGTATAATTCATTTGCCTAGCGCTAAAGTAAAACTGGATCTCTATTCAGGAACTTCACATATGCCGGTGGGGGTGCCAAGCCCACGGTCAGTTCGGAGGAGCAAGCGGTCGTGCGAGTCGACCGCTGCTCGGTCTTTATAGCCGCACTCGCATCTTTGACTGGTGTGCCACCATGCTACTTTCGGGAGTGAGGCTGCACGGCATTCGTCTTCCGGCCGCAGTCGCTGTCGTCCGAGGTCTTGTTGCCACCTAGTCACTAGCAAAGCGAATGCTTCACCTATTTGCCGTTGGCAGCAGCAGCCCGGTCTTCCCTTGTCTTTGCCTCTGCCGCCGCGGCCGCTTTGCGCAGCTGCCTGTCCCGCCGACTGCCCGTCGGTATGTGGCAAGTTGCATGCCGTGCGAAGGGCACTCGGCTTTCTCTCTCGGTGACGGTCGCCGCTGCTGCACCTCTTTTGCCCGCAGAACGCAGCGCAGAGCTTTGGCAGCAGGAGACGGGGTCCGAGGCCGAAGAACACTGCTGCTGCTGCTGCTCCGTCGGCTGCTGCCACATCCTTGACGAAATCCGGCTGCCCTGCCGATGGGACGACCGCTTCTGCAGCAGCGTCGCCAGCAGCAGAGGGCTGCGAGAGTGGTGCTAGCAGCAGTGGCGGCGGCGACCAGCAGGTACGATCGCTCGCTGCGCTGCGCAGAGCAGAGCTCCGGCGTTACGCACGCTGTGCACTCTAGTCTAAAAGCTGCGTCGCTGGTCGGTGCTGTCGGAGGATTAGCAGTGCCGCAAAGAAAATCCACGATGAGATGAGCCTCCTTGGCAACGCTAGTTAGCTCCGTTAAGCTCGCAAGGTTCCTGGCTAAAGATTAGCCAACTTGTACAGCGGCACGAGACCCTTTGAGGCTATCAGCACTCCATTGCAGTGAGCTATAAGGGATCGCCTAACGATTCAAGGCTCGAACCAACGATGTGACTCACGAAGAGCTAGTGCCTTACTCCTGGGCTAAGACCCGCGTGCAAGGCTTAGTTTCATTAAGAAGACTGGCTCCACTGCTAGCCATTACGTCCTGTCCCTATCTAGGATTAGGGACTGTCTACCGAGGTGGCTTTCAAAAATTCAGCTCGCTCCTTGGTTCTGTTTCGGCTTGATTATTTCGGTTCCATTTTGGCTGGGCTACCGAAAAAAGCCACTAGGCAAGTGCCAGCTGGTGATGAAGACAGCTGCGAGGCTAGTTAAACGAATCGCAAGAGGTTTGACCACGTGTCCTCTTTGCTGAGGGAGTTTTGATGGCTTCCGGTTGATTAACTGATGCCGTTCTTACAGCGACGGCACAGTTGCCCTAAAAGGCCTGCAGCCTGGCTCCTTCATACCTAGCTAAACTGCTGCATCAGTTTCAGCCTCCTCGTGCCCTCGGGTCCTGTATGAATAATAAATTAGCTGCTTCATTCCTCTGCTTAAAGACCTCTGGTGACTTTGAAGCTTTTGCTCTGCAGTTCCTAGACTGTGAAACTCACTTCCAGAATTCTTACGAAACGACATCTACTATCCTGCTGCCGACTTTGGCACGTCCTGTCCAGCCATCCTGAGCTGCTACTTCCATGTTACTCTCTACCTCAACTGCTCTCCTGACTCTTACAAATTACTGTCCTAATTTTGAGCTTCGGAGAAAAAACAACCGTTGCCACGGCCCCCACTGATTGTTAAGCTTTTTTCGGTAAACGAGCTTTTGAAGATGGTGCGGGCTCATGAGGTGCATACTCCTCCCGGGATTTTTTAAATCTACCCTCTGTGTCTAAAATAGTGAAATCGATGCCAAAATAACCACAACAGGCCAACGCGATTTGTTTAGTACGACTACCTTAGTATATGGCAGTAGAAACATTAAACCTAGAAGGATGTTTGTGGTCCTTTCCCCGAATAGTGATAAGTTCCCCTATGCGAGCTGGTGACTTTGACTCGACGAGCTACTCAGTTATATCGGCTGGTGTAGCGGGCCAAAACGCTTGCAGTCTATCTAATAGTTTGGCCGACGATCTGGTCCAACTGTATAGAGCTCTCAGCCAAGGCTCAGTGGATATTTAAACTGCATAAGGTCCGGACTCAGACTCAGCCACTGCAAGCAAATGAAGAGCTGAGAGGATGAAGTCGGGAAAGCGCGACTGGGCGTCATCAGTAGCGACTGACCGTGTTCTCACTTTGTGCTATGGCATAGCTGACTGCCGAGGCTCCGCGCGACATTTAGCAAACATGCCCTGCCCGACTGTGAGGCGAGGGGGACGCACGCGCTTCGATTGTCTTGTCGGCTTTGATCGGCCCTGCTTCGAGTGCAAGGGCTGCCGCCTGCACGATCCGCTTCGCTCAGCCCCTTTGGCAGCATCGCCTCGCTCGCATGCTCAAGCAGCTGCCGATCCGTTTGCAGGCAGCGCTGCGAGTGCAGCACGTCGGAGCGAAGTGCGCACTGCGCGCCATCGCCGAGGCGTTTGACGACGAGCAGATGAAGAGCGTCGCGCCCAGCTTCGTCGACGCGCTTGTCGACCCGCTGCGTCTCGTCGGCGTTCCCGGTAGGTGTGGGCGGGGCAACAGCAGCAGCGCCTGCCTGCCCGCTCTGCTGCGGCAGCTCGAGCAAGGGGCGATGGTGAGCAGTGGCCATCTTTCTTTTTGCAAGCTTTTACTTCCGCCCAACCGACTGGCTTGCTCCCGAGCCGGTCCGGTGCCCGCGGCGGCCTCCTAAACATTTAGAAACAATTAGCCTTGTGTGCGCTATTCCTCGTAGGCATCAAGCCGGAACCCGCCCCCGACGGGGATGGCACCGACGCGGCGGCGGCGCAGGATCTGGTCAACTCTCTGCACCTGATCGAGTGCGTCCACCCGGCGCTTCGCGGGGTGGCTCGCGAGGCCGTGGCGTCGCTGCTCGATCGCATCGTCACGTGCCTCGGCTCTCCGTGGACCGCCGTGCGTCACGTGGCTGCACGCTGCCTAGCCTGCATCTGCGCCGACTCGCCCGGCGGAGCGGCGGCCATGAACGTCATAGTCGAGTCGGTGCTGCCACTGCTCGGCGCCTCGCACAGCGACACGTCGCGCCAGGGCGCCATCGAAGCAGTGTACAGTATCCTTGATCCCCGGAGGCGAAGCGTCGCGCGCCTGAGCCGTTGGCTCGGTCGCCGCCCCCGCGTGGCGTTCGCTCCACCTTGTGAGTCCGGGCCATGGCCACCGATATAGCATGTGAGCGTTCCACAGCCGCGTGATGGGCCACGAGATGTGGCAGTAGCGCAGTCGTCGGCGTGGCTGGCTGCTGTCTCTGTCGGCTCGATTGCACCTGCTCGTGCGGCGCTCTGAATACGCGCTCACTTCTGCCGTCTGCCCCTCCCCATTGCCGTCGTCGTTGTTCCTGAGCGAGCCCGCCCGATGACAGACATCGTCGAGGGACTCGGCTTCGACGTGGCACCATACGTGGCACTGTTCGTCGTGCCCGTGCTAGGCTGCATGAGCGACCAGGATGCGGCCGTCCAGGCGACGGCGTCGCAAAGCTTTGCCTCCTTGCTGCGGCTCATGCCTCTAGAGGTAAGCAGACAGGCAGGCCTGTCTGTCTGTGTCTGTCTGTCTGTCTGTCTCTCTCTCTCTCTCTCTCTCTCTCTCTCTCTCTCTCTCTCTCTCTCTCTCTCTCTCTCTTTCTCTCTCTCTCTCTTCTCTCTCTCTCTCTCTCTCTCTCTCTCTCTCTCTCTCTCTCTCTCTCTCTCTCTCTCTCTCTCTCTCTCTCTCTCTCTCTCTCTCTCTCTCTCTCTCTGTCTCTCTGTCTCTCTCTCTCTCCCCAGCCGTACCCCCTCCCTCCCCCACCAACTGCTTGAAGTAGTGAGGGATGTGTTGCTATCACTCACATGTTGCGACTAGCGTGTCGTGGCCTCTAGCCCGATGTGTAACCAGGAATTTCCGCTTTCTGCTTGATGCTAGGCTTTCTTTTACTATCCGGTTGGCTTCAATGTTGTCATTCAGTTTGAGAACGTTGGCTGCCATCCAAGTGCGAATGCCAGGACCACATGCCGAAGGGCATGTCGGCAATGCAAGCCCAAGAGCGTCCGTTGCTTACATTCACGCTTCCCAGCTGGCTGCGACCTGGTCTTACCTGGCTGCATTCCGTGGCAGAACCAGAGCACATGAAGAGTACTCGTCTATGCTCACATGTTTAGGTTAATTAACTGCATTTCTTTTGAGCCCAGAAAACGATTACATTTTACACCGACAGCCACACGTTTAGAGTATGTTAGCAAAACTCATAGCATTCAGCTCATTTTCAGGTTCTCGAGGACATTGACTTTATAGCACAGCAAGTTAATTGCTGCATCGTTGGGCCTCGGCCAATTGTCTCGATAGACATTTGCAGTTCATTACTTGGATAACGTACATATGGAAAGCCTTGCAATTAGGTAGCTAATCTATAGAAACGTCATTTGCCATATTCAATTTCTATTTTATCTTAAATGTTGCCAATGTGCTGTGACTTGGAGCGCTAGCCAGCCCCGACCATTTGACATTTTCCCTTTAAAGCTAGTTTATTTTCTCGAGCATGCACTAGAAATGGCCTGACTTGGTGTATATTATCATGTGAGTTTTCCATGGCACACTCAAAGTCTAAGCACCTTTTGGTACGCCTGCAGTGGCCAACAGACTTTGTCCCGCTCAACAAAGAGAAAGTAAGAAGCATAGCTGAGTCGGCAGGACGAGTCGAGGAAGTGTCGTAGCAAGGAAGTAACAGCTCAGGACAGCTGGAAAGGTTGAGCCACCGTTGGCTGCAGGAGAGCAGATGTAGTTTCATAAGAATCGTGGAAGTGACAACTTCCTCCCTAGAATTCCGTTTCCCGATTCCTGGCTGCACCTCAATGTCTACATTTAAGCAGGTCACTAGTGATCTCGTCCTGAAGTTCATATCCCAATCAAAGAAGACAACAAGTCCTCTGGACCCTATTCCCACTGTCCTGCTCCTACGTTGCATTGATCTGCTGCTGCCATGCATAACCAACATTAATATGTCATTAGCATCGGGTCATGTCCCAGCACCTTTCCAAAAAAAAACTGTAGTCAGGCCACTTCTCATGAAAGTGACACTAGACCAAGAGAACTTGAGCAACTACCACCCAGTCTCCCTTCTACCATTCCTATCAAAGACACTGGAACCGGTCGTGGCAGACCAGCTGAACTCAGTTATTGAAACTTCCAACCTTGCTAGTAAGTTCCAGTCTGGCTTTAGAGCTAATCACTCCACAGAATCAGCATTGCTTAGGGTGTACAACGACCTACTTAGGAATGCCGACACAGGTAGAGTGACTCTGCTTGTTGTGCTCGATCTTTTGGCAGCTTTTGATACTATCGATCACAAAGTTCTTCTAGAGCGCCTCTCATCTCGCCTGGGCATCATTGGCACTGCTCTGCAATGGTTCAGGTCCTATCTCAGTGGGAAACCCCAGAGTATTGACGTGAATGGACAAAGATCATCCGATGTACCTCTGACATATGGGGTACCTCAAGGCTCCGTGCTAGGTCCGGTACTTTTCACGGTTTATACCCTCCCTCTTGCTGATGTGATTGCCAAGCACAAGCGAAGCTTTCACTTCTGTATATAAAGCTCACGTCATCTTGCCGATGTACGAAGAAAATTGCATGCAAGATTCCATTCGATTAGACACCATTGTTCCCATGCAGTATGCTGTATATACTTACTATGGACCTCAGGCAGGCATCAACAATCGGAACTGAACTTACACTTCAGTAGGAAAATGCAGCTTGCCAACCCGTTGAAGAAGCCTTAAAGTCTCTCGTAGTCTTGTAAAGGTTTGCATGTTGCCTAGGATAACAAGATGGAGAGCTCAGTGGCAATAGTAATCATAGTGATAAGACATTCGTATAGCATCCTAAGAGAGCTAAATTTATTTTAGATACTTTGCATATGATTCAAAGGAAGCGTGTCATTTGGTTAATGATACACGTGTATATAGTACACATAAGCACACAAATTCGAGTGGATCCAGCAAATGCTTTGAGCAACGGGTGCGTTTTTAACTGCTCTCTGAATCTTAAGTCAGGGGATGTCGTGACATCCATCTGTAGATAGATCCAGGCTTTGGGAGCAGGATTGGAGGGTTTTTTCTAGGTACAGCTAAATGACTTGAGTCAGGAGATCGGGTGGTTCAACGTCTAGCCCGATCGGTAAGTAGTTCTGATAGATAGGCTGGAGCAGGAGGACGAAGGGACCTAAAATTGAATGAATTTCAGACCTTGAAATTGTTACTCTGTGTCGCTCACGGCACACAGCCTTAGCTTCAGAGTTTCGCATCAATTGTTGGCGCCTTTATGCCCAGGCCGGAAGACCTGCTAGTAGCGAGTTGCAGAAGTCTAGAGGGGATGGCACAAATACATGGACCAATTTGGATGTGGTATCCATGTCTAAGCCGGCCCAAGTTTCTGCAACGTTATGTAGTTGATAGTCGGCAGGCTTGACTGTGGAGGTGAACCATGTCGTCTAGTGAAAGGTCACTTTGGAACAAGCCAACCAGATTGTGTGTAGATGCTGCAGGAGATATTCTGGCCGAACCCATTTTGATGAACAGACTTTCTTATCGGTCGGGGCCCAGCCCTGAAGCAAGCCACCGGCTCCAGCTCAGGCACTCTACAGCGCTGCTACAGTATTCTCATCACATAAATACAAATATGTAACAGTAAGGAAAGAGAAGCTATTCAAGCAGACTCGGTTATGTAGCAGCAGATTAGTCTAGCAGCTATTGCAGTGGGCAACAAAGGATTGCCTGCTGCAGGACTTGAACCGTCGGTCTGGGCTCGTCGAAGTGCAAGCACCTTTCCCCTCGGCTGGAGCAGCAGCAACAGGCCCTACTGTAAGAGACAGCAAGCAGTTTCTTCTTGCCGTCCCAGTGTAAAGGAGGCAACATCCTAGCAGCCGAATGACGTGCGTGACGTCACCTGTACCTGGGAGTAGGCTGAGTTTGCTCTGCGTAGTGACGAATGCATATTTAAATCAAATCCTGACACGACTTTATACGAAAGCATTTGAATAATGGCCATCTGGAAATTGTGTTCGATCAATCCCTGAGTATCACGGGAAAAGATGAGTGGGCGCGGGCAGGCGCAATGTGCCGCAATGATCCTGCTCCAGAGTGTTAATGACCCCGTGGGTGGGTGGGTGGGGGGGGGAGGGTTCCTGCAGGTCCTCCTCATTAAGCAATCTAGGTTAGTAGGACCTGCAGGACCTCCTCATTAAGCAATCTGTAAATGTTAGCTTAACTGGAGTTACTTTCATGGTAAATGAGATCTTTTGGTTGGTTGCATCGTTAGCTTGAGCGCCAGTCGAAACTTACTCGCAGACTAATAGAGCGCCCTACTTAGCACGAGTCTGCTGTTAAACCTCCGGGCTGGTTTTCAGTGAACCACGTGCCACTTCCCCTCTCCTCCCTTCCCCCCAGCAGCTTTCTACTGGCATGTTTCTATTTCCTACGTACACTTTTTGCTGTCACCTTTTGCCGTTGCTCGGCTTTTGTGCTTCAGCAGCCAGCCATCATAATGCATCAGGCAAGACCCCTTAGGCTCTGCTGACCGTGCTCTTCCCCCTTCCCCCTCCCCCCCCCCCCCCCCGCAGCGTGCATCCACAAGAGATCGGCCGTTCGCTGGTCCCTCATCGCACTACGGACGACGAATGCCGCACGCGGGCAGACTTTACGTGCCTGCGCGACCCTCGCCGCCCAGAGGCGCCATCACCTGGCGTCTCGACTGGTTCGTCTAGGGCGGCATACCGAACCCTCCCGAGATGACGAGCTCGGTGATGGCGCAGAAGCAGCAGCAGAGGGCGTTTCTCGAGCAGCTGCTGGGCGGCCGCAAGGTGGACGACTACGGCATCCCGGTGCCCGTGCACACCGACCTGCGCAAGTACCAGCAGGTGGGCGTGGCGGCGGCGACCGCCTCAGCGGCACTGGCGCGGGCCTGCAGCTGCAGGGGGTGGGGCCCGAGCCTCCCAGGGAAGCAAAGTCGAAGCGAGTCGAACTGGCGTGCGTGCATTTTCCTGCGCGCCATCTAATAATAATAATAATAATTCATTTGTATAGCGCCGCAAGAGAAATTAATCTCTGTTCATGTGCTTCACACATGTCTCGGGGCTCGAGCCCAAGACCTCAGCCAGGCCTCGGTCGGGGCGAGCACCTTAACATCTGGACCAAACCAGCTGTCGGTCTCGCGCGAGCCCCGCCCGGCCGCCATGCCTCACCGCCGACTTTGGGTTTTCCTCCGTCGACGGTGGCGCCGATTCGTCATCTTTGCTATGGCTAGACTGCCCGATAGCCAGTGCTTGATTGTCGAGCACTTCCCCTTTTCCGTGTTCATTTCGCTTGACCTCCTCAGCGACCTCTCGTTTCGTCACTAGGACGGTGTGAATTGGCTGTCTTTCTTAAACAAGTACAAGCTGCACGGCATCCTGTGCGACGACATGGGCCTCGGCAAGACGCTGCAGTCCATTTGCATTCTCGCCGCCGACCACCATCAGCGGCAGGCCAAGTACAAGGTAGGCAGCCGGGGCCGGGGCCTCCACCGGGGGCGGGGCCTCCACCGGCGACGAGTGGCTCCGCCGCCGGCCACACTGCTCGGCAGCGGCGCTCGGCTTGTCGTTCGTGCGTGCATGCGTGCTCACTTTCGTCACCCAGTCCTACCCGACGTGAACCACCCACCGACCAGCCGACACGCGCGTCTGACCGCCGACCCGCGGGGCTGAGAGACATGGCGGCAGCCAGAGCTTTGCACCGGATGTGACGTCGCTGTGCCTACGGCACGAAGCGTTGCCCCCCCCCAGTCTTCGGCATTTGCGGCCGCCTGCCGTGCCGGCCTCTTGCCTTCTTGAGGTCCGAATGCCTCTTCTGTGCCTCTGACTGCACATGCATCGTTGCAGGCGACTCCGCAGCTGGACAGCGCCCCGCTTCCGTCCATCGTAATCTGTCCGCCTACGCTGACCAGCCACTGGGTCTACGAGGTGGACAAATTCGTCGACAAGAAGTATCTGAATCCGCTCAACTATGCCGGGCCGCCGGCTGAGCGAACAAAGTAGGAGCGGCGGCGCATCTTGCAGCGTTGCCTAGCCCTTTTGCTTGGAGCAATTCGCTGCTCGACCCGTCGCCCGGTCGCCTGTTAGCTAGGTCAAGGCCAGCCACACTCTGCTCGGCTTTCTACCGAACAGCGATCCCATTTCTTCTGCACTGATTCGCGGACGGGTCACGTGTAGTTTATTGCATTCAGCATTCGCTAGCTAACGAATGTTGGAATCGCCAGAGCTTGAGAAAGGCAATGACGAGCCGAGTATCCGCTACGAGTTTGTGGACATTTCGTTCAGAGAGCCATTGGCTCGCGATGTCTCGTGGCCTGTCTGTCAAGCTCTGATACATAATTGGTCAGCAGCCCGAATTTGCGCGCGTGGCACGCCGGACTGGTGCGCTGACAAGTTAGCGCTCGTGGCTTCATTGGCCTCCCACTGTTCGGAGTCGTGCCAGCCTTGCATCGTTTGTGCCCTTGACCTTGATGACTTGGTCGCGTTCAGCTAGCCTGGGCTCGCACTCGTAACTGGCCATGCTTTCTCCACGAGCCTTTTTGGTGTGCTTTATACACGTGTAACGTAGATTTATCAGTCGTCTTGTAGATTGCTCTGCTTGCAATTGCAATCGAAGAGTATAGTAACGCGTGCGTAGAAAGAGATTTTCAGATTTTCCAAGGTGCTGTTCAAATGTCTAATTACTTACTATTCGCGGGCTGAGCAGCGGTTCAGCAAGTCTGTGCTGTAGGTCATTGCTGTCTGCGTATGCCGCCTTCCCAAGCGCCTCGCTGTAGCCCACCCAGGTGGGCCGCCCGGCATGTCCTTATTTCGGCGCTTTCTTTATTTTTGCAGGCTCCGGAGTCTTTTTTCAGCTCACAATCTGATTGTTGCATCCTACGACATAGTGCGCAACGACGTCGATTTTTTCCGCGAAATTCGCTGGAACTACTGTATCTTGGACGAAGGCCACATTATAAAGAATGCAAAGTCCAAGGTAGGGTCTTCCCAGCGACCGGCTGCGCTTGCCTGCTACCCTCTACATCCGCCGAGCTAGTGTCCGGATGTAGAGGCTCAGTAGTCGCTGCTGCTCCGCCGCTCGCTGCAGCAGCAGCAGCGTGCAGCCATCGTCGGCCCAGCGGCCCGCGCCCACTTGCCGCGGCCCGTGCAGCAGACTCGAAGGTGAGCGGGCGGATGGAGCCGCCCTCGGCGTCCGAGCCTCGAGCCGTCATCCACAGACAAGCCTCTTTCTTTTGACGTCGTTTCCCTCGTGCCAATGCACGCTAGCTGCTAGCCGAGCAGAATGGGGGCCGTCTGCTGCCGTTAGCGCCAGTAGAGCCTTGACGCTCGCTGAAGTTTGGCTTTGCTAGCGCGGTTGGTTTGTTGTTGGTTAGTTTTTTTTTCACTTTGTTCCGGCCCCGTCCGAGGTCGGCGCGCGGCTGCATGCTCGTACCTGCCGCTCTCACGCGCAGACGACGCAGGCGGTGAAGCTGCTGCGAAGCAACCATCGGCTCATCCTCACCGGCACGCCCGTGCAGAACGACGCTCTCGAGCTGTGGTCGCTGTTCGACTTCCTCATGCCTGGCTACCTGGGCAGCGAGAGGCAGTTCTCGGTGCGCTACAGCCGACCCATTCTCCAGAGCCGCGACGCCAAGTGCTCACAGCGCGACCAGGAAGCCGGTGAGGAGGAGGAGGAGGGAGCTGCGCTGCGCTGACCGGCTCGATCGCCGCTCTGATTGGCTAGTCGCTCCTGGCCGCCCGGCGATGGCCCGAAACAGCTCGAAACGCTGATGTGGTCGACGGACGGAAGGCACGTGACGGTGCCAACGAGGCACCGTCCACATTCTCGTCTGCTACGCTCCGAGGCCTCCTGGTCCAATGCCGGCTGTCTGGACCGGGGCCTGCCTTCGGTCGGGTGGCAGGATGGAGAAAAGGGGACGCAGCACCGGGAGATTGTACGGCCGCCGTACGGCTGGATGTCTCGGCTCTGACATCGGCCGCCGCCGCCGCCGCAACGACTGCCGGCTGACTCTGCCTCGCCCCAGGCAATGGGGTAGTGCCGGCCGGTCTGTTCGTCGCTCGTCTGCTTGCTGCTGATCCTTTGCGGACCTGGTAAATCCATTCTGTTTCCTGTGCAGTCTTGGTTCGTGACCGTAGCTCTAGGCAGACCTCCCCTCCCCCCCCCCTCTCTCCGACCAGACTCTGCGGGGCAGGGCTCCGTCGGGGTACGAGGGCTGGCCGCTCGAGGGCGACGGTCTCGTATCTGTCGAAGTAGCTTGTCGTCGACGCGCCGTCCCATTCAGCTGCCTCTTGGTCTCTCCAGCTCTCTGGTAGCGCCGCCTCTGGCCCGTGGCGTCCCGCTTGCTCGTCATGCCCTCGCGTTCGGACGTCCAGACTGGCATTATTGGAGAGCGGCAGCAGCTACGATGCTCTCGCCTGCGGGACCTGCAGGGCCAGGCTCCGGACCGAGCCGAGCCCCTCGAATGCAGCCGCCGCACAAGAGCCACTGGCTGCCCGGCTCACCTGCTGCACGACTGCTCGTGAGCTTGCGGGCTCCCCTTTCCTGGGTGGCTTGGACTTGCCCGTCTTGCCCGCTCCGACGCTCCTGCGCACGTGACGTCTCATTGCTCGCGTTGCAGGCGCTCTGGCCGTCGAGGCGCTGCACAAGCAGGTGCTGCCGTTCTTGCTTCGGCGTGTGAAGGAGGACGTGCTGCAGGATCTGCCGCCCAAGATCATACAGGACTACTACTGCGAGCTTAGCCCGCTGCAGGTGAGAGCCGCTGCCGGTGCTGCATCTTCCGGCTGAGGCCGCACCGCCCCCTCTCTGTTCCTTTGCCCCCCCCTAAGTGCACGCCCCCTCTCTCCTGCTGCCGCCGCCTGAGCACCGGCACATGAGAGCAGCAGCAGCTGGCGCAGCCTTCGGGGCCACAGCTCCGAGTCTTTGCGGGAGTGTAAAGAAAATCAGAATGCCAGCAACGAATGTTACACGGCCTCCACACGGACGACCGACCGCACAGTGGACGCGGTGCAGCCATTGGCTGCGCCCTGCGAGCGCGCAGCCAATCCTCACTTTGGCTCGTGGCTTCCGGCGAGTGAGAAAAGGCGTAAAAAAAAAGAAGCAATGAATGACGAGGTGTCGATCTGCTGCTGGTCAAGCTTAGACCCTCGGTCAGCGGGCAGCGGCGGCCGACGCAGCAATCTCTGTGGCGGCGGCGGCACAGTCGTCGTCACAGCTGCCACGCGTCCTCCGGCTAGCGCACCGTCGCCGCTTCCTCGGCTGCTCGGTTACAGCTCGCGTGCACCTGAAGCTGATGGAGCGGACGCCTCTCGTCGGTGCCACTTGTTGCCGGGGACTTGTTGCTGACGTCTTGGCACTCGCCTCGTGTCTGGCTGGATCGCTGCTCCTAGTGGATCGGCAGCTCCAGTGCGGCACCTCTATATGTGCCATACTTTCACTGTTGTCTTTCAGGCGAAACTTTATCGGGAGTTTGGACAGTCGCGAATATGTAAGGCTCTCGAACAGAGCGACGGCGAGGAGGCGGCGGCTCCGTCGAAAGCGGCAGCCCCGAAACAGAGCGAGCTGCAGCCAGCTGTCAAGGCCGAGGGTCACGTCTTCCAGGTCACGTGTCGTCGCTTCTGCTCGCGCCGCGCATGCGCCCAGCCGTTCCATCCCCAGTTCCGTTCCATCTCAGCCGTCCGCCGCCAGGCGGAGCCTTGTTAGCCTGCAGGCTCAGTGTCGCCCTGGGCATGCCCAATTCACTCTTAATTAACAGCGGCGACTAAGCGTGGCGAGTCGGTCGGATGCCGCTCCTCTCGGAAAATACTGCTCGGCCCGGCTGCCATTTACACTTACCCTGCGCCGCGATAGATTGTCGCTTGCTTGCTGTCGAGAGCAGCGCTTCGTGGCACCGCTTGCTGCTGAGCAGCAGCGTTGTTTCGGGTCGGCATCCTTCCCCCATCCGCTCGTCCATCCGTCCACTGCAAAGTAGCATCGTAGCATCGGCAGCCGCCTCGGACCGTGATGGTGGCTGGGACGTTAAACCGCATCCCGAGGAGGGTCCCGCCTTCGGAGGGTCCCGCCTTCTGTCTAGGCGTGCAAGAGTCGTGCGAGAGAGTTCAGCAGCATGGGGCGTTCAGTGCCAAAGCAATACGTCTCTAGCAGAAGAGGGGGCGTGGCTACTTTATGATCGCAAAAGGCCACGCTGGCGGCCGAAGCAGACTGGTGGCGATATACTGGCCAAGCACGAAGAATCGTCTGCTGCTGCTGCTGCCAGTGCCAGTGCCGCATGTCGGCCACGCAGGACGAGCGCGCTGGGTGCTCATGCACTCCCTCTTCCTTTGCTGCAGGCTCTCCAGTATCTGAAGAAGGTGTGCAACCACCCGGCGCTCGTGCTGACGCAGCAGCACCCATCCTACGAGCATACCGTGCGTGACCTCGAGGCGCAGGGCAGCTCCTTGCATGGCATCGAGCAGGCTGCCAAGCTCACCCTGCTCAGGTGAGCTGCTAGCGGCGGCTGCACGCTCTTCCGGCCAACTCGCTCCGCCACTCCTCTGGCCGTGGGCAGCATGCTCGTCGAAGTAGTGCGAGGTGAACCCCAAGATCCGTCGCTCGGCCTCGGCCGCCTCAGCAGCTACCAGCTTCTCTGCCTGCTATTCCTGCCCCCCACCCCGTGCTCACGGGTGCGCATGTGCTCGCACGCAAGCGCCGCTCGGCTCAGGTTGCCAGAGCGGCTTCTCGCGTGACTAGCTCGCCTTTTCGATTGCAGGCAGCTTCTGCTGGACTGCGGCATCGGTGTGGATGCATCGGCAGCCGGAGGCTCTGCGGAGGACTGCACCGTCGTGAACCAGCACCGTGCCCTGGTGTTCTGCCAGCTCAAGACCATGCTCGACATCATCGAGAAGGATCTGTTCGGGTGAGCTCATGCCTCAGCTCTTTGAATGCGGGAGGAGTGATTCGCCACCGGAGGTAGCTGCCACCAGAGGAGCATCTTCGTAGGATCTTCGCTAGTGGCAGAGACGCACGCTCACCGCACTGCGGAACAGCGAGAGCGGAGGATCCGTGTCGCATTCGTGCACACAAAGTTCAGTTTGCTGTCTGGTTTCGTTCAGAGGTCGCCGCCTCCCCGATGCTGACAACGGCGGCAGCAGCTTCCCTGATGCTGCCAGCAGAGGCCGCAGACCTTCCTCCCTCCTTCCCTCCTCGGGATGCGTCTAGCGGAGGCTGCTAGCCCCACAGCGGCGGTTTTTCATTTCAACTCCTCACACCTTGTCGCGGGTGCGAGCACCCCCTCCCGTGCGAGAGCGACGTGCGACTTTCTCTCGTCGCTTGCTGGCATGTGCTGTGAGCCAACGAGAGCCCAGCCGTACACGCCTGCCGTACCTTCGTGTGCTCGCTTCTTTGCCCCGGTGCTTTGCTGCCGCCGTCGGTCGGGCAGGACGTTTGGGTGTGCTGCTATTGCGATCAATGCCTGCGCGGGGCTTAGGAAAGACGAAG